>CABHPR010143475.1:0-17201 GCA_902168415.1 Peromyscus melanophrys | reverse complement strand
GTGTGTGTGTGTGTGTGTGTGTGTGTGTGTGTGTGTGTGTGTGTGTGCGTGTGTTTGTATAGTAACTCACAGGCCCTAAGACGATGTTCTGCTCTGTCAATGTCTACTTTATTTCTTTGAAACCAAGTCTCTTACTGGACCTGGAGCTAGGCTGGTGGCCAGCAAGCCCCAGCACTTCTCCTGTCTCCCTTTCAGAGATGCTGAAGCCTGGCCTTTCACATAAGTGCTGGGATTCGAACTCAGTTCTCAGGCTTGCACAGCAAGTGCTCTTACCTACAAAGCCATCTCTCTGGCACCACCCTTATGCATCTTTTAATGGATTATTTCCCTCTTTACAGGATCTTAGAGATGAGAAGCCAATTATGGTAACATTTTTACCTGAAGATTTTAAATCTAAGGAAAGTAATAATTTTAACAAACTCTATGTTAAAATACAAAGTCCTTTTACAAGTAGGAATAATCCCCACATTGTTTGTGTATAAATCTAGATTTTTTTTTATGTATTTGTTGTTGTGCTATTGTGTTGTTTGCAAATGCTGTAGACATGAATACAAGTTGTTTGTTTTTCTTTCTTTTCTGTTACTTACCTCTTGTCATTGATGACTGCTTTTAGGGCATTTTCCAAATCATCAGCAGTCATTTCAAGGACATTAAGGGTGACCCCAGCTCCCCGAGTTTCCATGCGCTTGGCATTGTCCATCTGATCGCCAAACAAGGGCATCATCACCATGGGAACTCCATTGCATATTCCTTCATAAATACCATGGGAGCCAGAGTGTGTGATGAACGCACGAGCCTTTGGATGACCTGAGAAGTACAATAGAGAGGGACACTGAGTTCCTCAGCCTGATGATTCTGAAAACCCCCACAAGGACTGCTATCTACATGTGACCATTGTAGAAACTCTGGGGGTAGGTGGGGGTTGGTTGATGTATGTGATGTGTATCAGCCATAGTCAAGCTAAGCAATCATTTAGAATATTAATGCCTGTCCTTTTCTTAATTTAATCCTGGTTTGACCTACAAGTCAGAGGTTCCCAACCTACCGAGCAGATCATTTTGGGGTAGCCATTTGACAAGTATTGTGTTCTTTGCAAGATTCGATGGTCTAGGTCCAGTGTAGCGCCACAGGACCTGGCAGGAATAAAACGCACAAGGTTTAATAAAAGAGCACATTGTGATCTTTTAAAAATCTGCTATCCTAGATAGAAAAGCTAGTCCCATGAGTAAGAACACTTATGGGCTCTGCAGGATGGGAGGTTTGGGGAATAGGAAGTCCCCAGAGCTCAAAAGCAACATTGTATCCTGATGTTAAAACTTGACAACACAAGTGTGAAAAGCCATCAAGTCACATTCAGGATTTCTTCATTTTTCTGCACCTCAAAGAGAAATTTTCTTGACAAAGCAAGTGGATACAAAACTATCCAAGCAGGAACAAACAAAACAAAATAGCTTTTTGGAGAAACATTCTTCATTGATATGAAAAAAAGTATCATGCTTATTTTTTAACTAAATTCTCCCTAATTCTTTGGAGTTTCCAAGAGCAAATGAGAAGTGTGAGTAAGGCAGAGCATGGTGTATGAGTGCCTGAGTGAACTGCAAAACAGCAATGTAAAGTAATAACTTTGTGGAATGGCAGAGGCGTTTCACACCCCAAATTTCTGCATTTAGACCCTGAAGTCTAGAAGTAGAGCTCTCATGAAAACAGATATGAAGGAGTCTTGTAGAACCATCTTACAGTCTGAGGAATTCTGCCCAAAGCCTCGGCGATTTCCATAGCTTTCTTCTCCGGAATCTCTGAGACCATGGATCCCAAAGAGAAAACCACGATGCCATGCTCTCCAGAGGCGTTGACATAGGCTTCGAATTCCTAGAGGAGGAAGAGAAATTTCCAATTCATCTCTTATTTCTCATATCCCACAGTAACTGCACACATTAGATTACAAGTTAGATATTTTCCTCTTGTGGAAATCAGTAAAGGTGTGTATGTAATAGACAAAAATCATCATGGCAACTCTGTCTCCTTGCCCCCTGTCAATCTAGGAGGATTTCTTGCTTACAGGGTTATTTGTGGGGTTTCCTGGAGATGCAGAATCCAGGTAGTGTGCTGATTTCCCATAAGAGAAGCAGAAGCATGTGCATGCGTGTGCATTCACATGAACATGACACACGTCCATATACATGTGGCAACCTGTGGCCCCATACAGGAAATAGACATTAAGTGGCATGGCAGTTCTTTCCCGCTGTACATTATTAAGAAGCTATAATAACCATCAAGAGCCGGGCAGTGGTGGCGCACGCCTTTAATCCCAGCACTCGGGAGGCAGAGGCAGGCGGATCTCTGTGAGTTCGAGGCCAGCCTGGGCTACCGAGTGAGTTCCAGGAAAGGTGCAAAGCTACACAGAGAAACCCTGTCTCGAAAAACCAAAAAAAAAAAAAAAAAAAAAACCATCAAGAGTCTCTCAGATGGATTCAGATGTTTCCAAAGAATGTAAACAGCATCAACATGATGGCATGATGTGACAGGCTACCCGCAGTGGAGGGGCTGCTTGGAACACCGTACCTTTATTAACAAAACCCAAACATTCCTGGGCAAAGCATGTCCTGACTCTCCCTGCATGTAAGATACAAAGTGGCTTCTACTAAACTCTATCCTGATCATATCAGGATCTCATACCCTGGGCAGTCTTCCCAGAGCCATACCCCTCTTCCATCTACCTGAAGACCAGGCTCCTGCAGTTCCCTGGATCATCAGAGCACTGGCACCTTGGTCTCACTCACTGGGCCCATCTAAAGACCAGGCTCTTCTGTCACTGCCCTGGACTTTGATCAGGAGCATCCTGGAGTTGGTTGCTCTGAAGCCTTTCTTCCCTAGGATCACATTGCATTTTTCTTCTTCCTTCCCCAGGCACTTCTTCCCTGGGGACAGGCAGCTCACATCCTAGTGTGCTCTGCTTTCCTTCTACCTCCTGATACTATGTAGCTCACCTACATTCCAGAATCTTTGCTCCTTCAAGATCCGTGCAAGCCTAGCTGGGAAAGGCAGGGTAGTTTGCCCTCCTGTATGCCTTTGAACGCCTACTTAGCAGGCAATAGTACATGATTGGCACAAAATCAGATCTGTAGGGTCATAAACATCCACAATCAGATAGTATGATTTAACTAAGGCTTAACTGGCACGCAAGTTTGTGTGCAGAGGCCAACAGAGTAAGCCACAGAGGCAAGATGGTCAATGCCTCACTCTGATGCAACTTTTGTGGGTTCAACAAAGGTGAGCTTTCAGCAAAGGTGAGTCCTCTCTGCTTAGCACAATATGCCCTAAACTTTGCCACAACATCACAGTCCATGGGACAGCCAACAGTGAGGCAACATGTTAACTGCAAATAATCTTTGATCTTGTTTCTTTCTAAACAGGTTAAATGCTCCAAAAGAAAGGTCTTCTCACTAGGAACACACCCCTCCACCACCCCAAGATGGTGAGACCCTTAAACATCTCCTACATTCTACTGAGACCTGTGTATTTGGTTCTGAGCTCTGAACAAAACATGTTTTGCTTTCCCAGGTTCCACTGAGACTGCCTGTCAAAAGCCTTCCCCTTGAGCCAAGCACATGTACTTGGAGCCTGTCTGCCTAATTATGTTCGATCTCTGCCTTCATTGCCTTTACATTCCTGGCCTCTGGGATCTCCTATAGGCTATTTCAGACCCTTCAGACCCAATACATACAGCTGTGGCTTGTGAATTGCTTTCTCCCACCAACACTGTCTCTTGCTCAGACAGAGGGATGACGCCTTGCCCTACTAGAAGAAGGAGAAAGCTGTGGGATCTGGCTTCCTGTTAGAAGATCTAGAACTTTAGCCAGGACCATAATTTCCTGACAGGATCTGTAAAGGTTAAAGAACAATTGCATCAGACTTGAGCTGCTAGTGCCGGAATCAAATGCCCCAATCAAGGGAACACTTTTCTAATACACAACTGTGTTCTCTGAGAAGTGTCCCAAATGCCACGGTTCTCTGACAGTTAATGTCAGTTGCATTAAACTGAATTCCACAGAATAAAATGCCCAAGATACAGTTTTCCAAAATACTGTGTACAAACAGTTAAGTCAGAAGAGAATGCCAAGGATAGACAAATTCAAGACTGGGAGACTTAGGAGAGAAAAGGTAACAAAAGAGAGCACTTGAAACTATCCCAGCATGCTCACTGAGCTCAGCACATACCTATAGAAGGTCCCATTCCTGAGAGAACACATGGGCAGGGAGAGGCCCCACTCACATACACACCTGGAATAAAGGCTTTTTCTGATGACAGTTTATCCCACCAATAAAAACCATGTTGGGCATGATGGGCCTGGGGTAATCTCTCACAAAGTCATTTCTTATCAGCCAGATAGATGCAGAGTTCAGAAGGTCCTTGACTGTCACCTCTTTCTGTAAGATTTCTGTGGCAAGTGATGCATAAGGAGAATAAACCACATTGCATAGAAAGTTCTCTGACAAAGCAATGAGCATGTTCTTCACTCGCTGCAGGAAGTTCATGTGATCTGAGTTTACAGACATACTCTTGGGCACGTAGGACAGAGGAATGGGGCACTGGGTAGCTTCCGAATCCAGGCTGCATGGTAATGAATTCAAGAAGTATACAGCAGGCAGAGCCAGGAGCTGGGCTACAATGGAGCCGCAAGGAAGGAAAGGATCTGTTAGCAGAGCGTCAAAGTGGCTTTCTTCCAGAGAGGCCATGAACTCAGCATTGTGCAGTAGGTACGAGCAGCCAGACAGGAGCATAGCAGAGTCCCTTTTGACTTTCTTGTATGTTTTGACCAAACGTAGCAGGAAAGGCTCTTGCTCAAAGACACTATGTCCAAGTTCCACAAAGGTAGCTGTCAAGTTTTCCTTTTTGAATGGTACAGGGTACTTCTTTAAAGTGTAAAATGATTCTTCTTTGATGTACAGTGAGGCTTCAGGTGCTATGACCACTATCTCATGCCCCTTCTGCTGGAGCTGCCGAGTAACTCCAAGCATGCTGAGCCAGTGGCTGCCATCCACAGGGAACAATAGCAGCTTCCCAGCATGGGACACAGAGGGGCCAAACATACATATCAGAAGGCCCGGGAGAAGCAGAAGCAAATGTGAGCCACAGCACAACATAGTTATGGTACCTCTCCCTCTGCTATTGTCAAAGGTCTACTCAGGTCTGTTCATAACTCATGAAAAGAAATCTGTGCAACCAGTTAATGTTTGACTGTGTCCCATGACTAATGCTGTCAGTCAACTGGCAAAGACCACAGAATGTCTGCTTTTCAAAAGGAAGAGGGTGGAGCTTTACTGGGTTCCTTAATGAGCAACAGCTGTTGAAATGACTGCATTTCCTTCTTCAAATCATGCCTTTGAATGAATATAGTGAGCAAACCATCTCTGGCCATTTTGGATTCATTAAATTAGCAATTTTGTATGTCAGAAAGGGTTACCATGAAGTGTCATAGCATGCCGCCTTCCCAAGGATAAAAAGTTACTCAGAAAGTCTTCTGGAAAGAAAGAGACTGAAAAGGGCTGCAACTCCACTTCTGTACAGGAAGGCCCTAAGGATGTCCACCATCATTCACTTGAGGCTCCTCTTAACCACTTCCATCACTTTTAAAAGTGTGGGGGGGGGGGGGGGGAAACTGTGGCTGTCTTTGTGTGGTATGTAGTCCAAAGGGTAACCTTGGGTGTTATCTCCCAGAGGCCATACATTTTGTGTTGAGGTAGGCTCTTTCATTGGAGTAGACCCTATCAATTAAGCTAAACTGGGAGGCCACTGAGCCAAGGAATTTTCATTTCTCTAGTTCCTCAACATTGGGATTACAAGCATGCCCCACCATGTCCAGAATTTTCATGTGGCTTCTAGGGCTTGAACTCAGGTCCTTACGCTTGCAGAGCACTTTACTGAGTCATCTCCATGGTCTCTATGGCTGTTTTTACTTCATAGTTAATGAATCTAGAAGAGTGCTGGGTCTAGGGACTGCAGCTAAGACCAGCACAGAGGAGTGTCCTGCCTTTCCAGGGCTCAGGTTCTATCAAGACAGACAGACCCACAGCTAAAGCTACTAAATGAGACCCATTGAGAGTGCAAATGAATGGAACCAGGCTGGGGTAGAGAATGACAAGGCAAAGTCACATGAGTCCATGTGCAGAAGTCCTCTCCAAGAGCAGAACCATACTCCCCCAGAGAAACAGTGAGAAAACATATTTCAAACAGAAAATCAAAATAGATAAGCTGGTTAGACAAGTACAGTTGTGCTCACCACACTGCCCCAAGGTCCTGGGGGAATTCTGATGACTGACTTGAAGGTAACAAAGTCAGATGTGTACTATGTGTCAGGTGTTGTCAAGCTAAGCAGTCTGCAACACATCTTATCCGGCAGAGCAGGCCCATCAAACAGAAGGTCATTTCCCTCAGTTTGCAAGCACACTGAGGCTGACAGAGCTAAGACACAGGCCCTAGTTAGAAGTTGAATGGAAAACTGTGATCCTCAGGTCATGAATGGAAAAAAGGCAAGGGGGGGGGGACTTTGAGCCCAAGGAGGTGTTCAAACAGCACTATCTGAGGCCCTCGGAGACCAAGGGAAGAGCTGTTGTACAGAAATGCCTCCTGAAGTGGGCGACCAGAGTGTGGGCGGAACCCAGTCTTGTACTCTTTCCGGAGATCCAGGAAGAAAGCACAGATCCCAGTATTGACCACAGTGCTGGTCCTGCCTGCATGGAGCTGTGCCAGGAACAAGAGAAACAACGTAACTTTAAAGCTTTGGCATTCTAGGGAGTGCAGGTGACAGGACTCCTCTCATTCAGGTGCTTAAAGTCCCTTTTCCTGGACCTTCACCTTCCTCAGCAGAATCCCAGTTTTGTTTGTATTTTTGCAGACACACATACACACACACACACACACACAAACACACACACACACACAGCATACACATGCACTCTGAAATCCTTCCCTACACTGACTCATTCCATTACTCTTATTCTCAGTAAGCAGAAAAGATGTAGGGATGCCTTTGCTTTTGCTGTGCATTGAACTGAAATTCCAAAGCTCACAACGGGAGTTAAACTTTAGGATCAGAAACCCTTGGAAGCCCCATTTCATGAGAACTTACCTGCAGCTTATATGGAGCAAAGGGCCCATAAATACGACAATGCTTTTATGACTCTCTGTTCCTGTCATTACTCAGAACCATGAGCTCTTTCATTTAAATGGTGCCAGAGACAGAACCCAGGGCTACATGCAAAGCACACACTGTGCTGCTTTAGAGCTTCCTGAGCCACTGTGGACCTGAATGGTTAGGGCCCCAACCCTACCCTTGGTCAAGGAACACTGTTCACTGATCTAAATGTAAGGCAATCTACATTTCTTATGACCCACAAGGAGAATCATTTCAAAGCAATCCAACAATAGGTCTGCCCTGGAACATGAGCAGACCAAACATATTTCAAACGCAAAGCTAATCCCTTCCTTCACCAACATGCATGAAACATGTGAATCTGACTGTGCTGGGTGCTATGCTAGGTGCCAGAGCCAAAACTCAAATGACCTATGGCCAGAGCCTGTAAGGAGGGATCCAAACAATTACAAGGCACAGTAGGATGTGCTCTGCTGACTGAGAAAACAGAACAGAGCAGCAATGTGGTCCAACTTTGGAGACCCTTGAAGAATGTGATGTCTTTGAAAAGTCCCATTTTTCAAATGAAATTTCTTTTTAAGTTGGAGCTAGAAGTTAATATTCCCATCTGTGGGACACTTAGATCCTTTGAGGGGATAAGAATGGAGATTGATACTAAACAGAGCACATAGGCTCGTCATCCCATTGTGGATGAGCTAAGGGTCTTAGAAAAAAGGCAGTTTTCCTAGAATCTCTGCAGCATTTTTCTCTGTCCTGCCTTTCATCATCTAGAAGTTCACATAACTGCCTGTGTGCTAGACAATGTATAATGGATACATTCCTCATAAGACAGGCTTTCAGCTTTGCAGTCACTCTATCAACCCAGGTGCCAGTCCATAGCTATGCAGTCAGTAACTGTCTTTGTACAAACCTCATCCACTTTTACTACAGGCCCAATACTTAAGCCAAGTGCTCATTCTCTCAAACCCAGCTGCCATGGTCCTATTTCAGAGCTTCAGCCCCTAGGCTGTCCTTCCAACTATATCACTTTATCAGTTGGTCCCCATCTTATCCCATACCATCACTGCTTCTGGTGCCTTTGTCAACAGCCTCATTGGGCACACAAGAACATTCAAATCCTTTAGCCTTGCCCTTCCTTAGACCTTGGGTCACTTTTTGAAGATGATTTCTCCTCTCTAGCTCTTCTGATTAGTCAATCCACCTGCCCTTTCCTCCGATTCAGGTTTCTATCACTGTTTCATGTTTACCAAGTGCCAGGCCTAGAGGTTCAAGTTCAGTCACTGGGTGTGACAAAAACTCCAATGACTGTTCAGGTGCACTAGCGCTCCTGGTTAGACCTAGTGCCCTTCATAATAGAGTCTTTAAAAGTTCACTGGTTAACTATTAGTTAACTATTTCCCTTTAGAGCCAAGTAACCTTTATAGATGAGTGTTGCCTCACAACTGATCAAGTCAGGTAATATAATGTTTAAAAAAATAAGGAAGTGGAGATAACACACGTATCAAGCAAGGACAGAAGGAAACCCATAGTCACGATACAACAGCGAGTGGTAACAAGAACATTTCACCTGCAGGGGTACATAAACAGCCCACAAGTTCTAACTATTTTGTTCAGAACAACAATGGCTCTCCAAGTATTAGCTAGGGAACCCTGAGGACCTTACAAGGGAATTTTACAACATCAAAACTATTTCCACCCACAGGGATACTGACTTTTTAAAGATCTCATTTTCTCATAAGCGAATGGTAGAGTTTTCTAAAGGCTACTCCATGTGTGAAATCACAGTAGATTGAACATGCAGAAGCAGGAGAATCCCGCTCTATTAAGCCCAGTGCTGGAGTGACTTAAAGAGATGTAAACATACACCACTCTTCTGAGTTTTTGAAGAAGTTATTTCCTCATACGAACATGATTTATCTCAGCATGCAGCTAACAGATAGGCCCTTCTCACTGCTTTACTTTCTTGTGATCTCAATGGGCCTCAGAGCCATAGAAAGGAAAACAAAGGGTCCTGAAGGCAAACTGTTTGAGGACCTCAGTCCTTCACAAACCACTGTCCTTCAGAGTCAGACAAAAGCCGCCCCTGTCAACTTCCCTATCCTCTTACCCAGCTGAAGGAAAGCTGACTTGGGGCAGGGCACCAAAACCCATTTTAAAAAGCCAACTTTGGCCGGGCGTTGGTGGCTCACGCCTTTAATCCCAGCACTCGGGAGGCAGAGCCAGGCGGATCTCTGTGAGTTCGAGGCCAGCCTGGGCTACCAAGTGAGTTCCAGGAAAGGCGCAAAGCTACACAGAGAAACCCTGTCTCGAAAAACCAAAAGAAAAAGAAAAAAAAAAGCCAACTTTGTGAAGTACACTTGTAAACCCACAGCGCAGGATGTGGATGCAGCAGGGCATCACTGGAAGTTCAAGACTAGCTTGATCTACACAGCTGAGAAGGGAAGGGAAAGCAGCAGCAGGAGAAGAAAGGGAGACGAAGAAAAAGGAGAGGTAGGGAGGAGGAAGAGGAGAAAACAAGGAAGGAGGGGGTAAGAGGAAGAGGAGGGGGAAATGGGAGGAGACAGAAGGGAAAGGGGGAAGAGGAGAAGTTGGAGGAGGAGGGAGAGGAGAAGGAGGAAAAAGTGAAGTAGTACTTTTCTGTGGCAGCCAGAATCACAGCCTCTCCCCTACGTTGTCCTTCGTCCTTCATACGAGACCAACAAAACCAACCAGCAGGACAAAGGCCGCAGGACTCAGCCCCATCTCTAACCCTAAGCATCCCTGGGCGTTGTTGGGAGCAGAACCAACCCTCCCCCCCACCTCAGCCCTCCATTCCGATAGGCTGAAGCGCCGTCCGCCTCCACCAATGAGAGGCGTCTACGTCACAAGGGCGCGCGCGGGCGGCGCCGGCGGGTAAGCGGGTGTTCAGCAGCCACCAGCCGCGCCGAAGCGCCCAGGCCGCGGGCCGGCCAGCCGCCATGGTGGACTACTACGAGGTGCTGGGCGTGCCGCGGCAGGCCTCGGCCGAGGCCATCCGCAAGGCGTACCGTAAGCTGGCGCTCAAGTGGCACCCGGACAAGAACCCTGAGCACAAGGAGGAGGCCGAGAGGCGGTTCAAGCAGGTGGCGCAGGCCTACGAGGTCCTCTCGGACGCCCGCAAGCGAGAGGTGTACGACCGCTGCGGCGAGGTGGGCGAGGTGGGCGGCGGCGGCGCGGCCGGCAGCCCGTTCCAGGACGCCTTCCAGTATGTCTTCTCCTTCCGAGACCCCGCCGAGGTCTTCAGGGAGTTCTTCGGGGGCCGCGACCCCTTCTCGTTCGACTTCTTCGGAGACCCGTTTGAGAACTTCTTTGGGGAACGGAGGAGCACCCGAGGAAGCCGAAGCCGAGGGGCCGTACCCTTCTCTTCCTCCTTCACCCACTTCCCAGCTTTCGGGGGTGGCTTTGCTTCCTTAGATACCGGATTCACATCCTTCGGTTCTCCGGGCAACTCGGGAGTTTCTTCTTTCTCCATGTCCTGTGGCGGGGGTGCGGCAGGCAACTTCAAGTCGGTGTCAACCTCCACCGAAATAGTTAATGGCAAAAAAATCACCACCAAGAGAATCGTTGAGAATGGCCAAGAAAGAGTGGAAGTGGAAGAAGACGGAGAGTTAAAATCCCTGATAATTAACGGCAAAGAGCAGTTGCTTCGCATCGATACTGAGTAAAGGCATAAAGTGTGTTTTAAGGACTATCAGGACTTTTTTGTTTAAAAGCGTTTTCAAGGGAACTCTACTTTCAGAACAACTGTATTCAAGACATTATATACAGTTCGTGCCGGTGCCTCTTATTGTTGGGACTGCAGGGATAGGATCTCTCTTGGTCTTTATGCCTGTTGTAAATATCTGTATGCCTTTGGCACTCATTAAACTTAATCCTGAGGCAGACCACCGTTCTGTCCTAGTAGTAGGAAACACTGTTCACAGCACCGAAAACCGCACAGTGTCCATTTTGTTGATAATTCGACCTAGAGAGCTTTCTGTGGAGTGTAGCCATATAGCTCCACTTCCCCACACTCACGCTGTGGTGAAAGATACGCATATACTAATAATTTAGTTTAAAGTAAATTGGAAAAAGTAGCTTTTAGCTTACCTAAAATGATGGTGATATAGGAACAGTTGACTACTGTTTAAAACAAAAAGTTAAAACTAAGCGTTTAAAAGCAGTTAAATTGAAAAAGTACACTAGGTAGATTCTGGTCCCTGCTGCAATGAATTACCATGAACTTGGTAATGTCTATCACATTTATTCTTCCCAAGTTTTGTAGGCTAGGAATCTGAAATCCATTTCAATGGGCAAAAAGGGTTGCCAGGACCATGGTCTCTGAATGTTTAGGGCTGCATTTATCAGTCAAAGTCTCAGAACTGGTTAGTGCTCAGTCCTAAATTTGTTCTACAACAGTGGAAGATTCTGGAAGTGAAAAGAAGTACTTTTTAAAGGCTAAACAAGGTTCTCGATTGCCATATGTAATATATATGTAACTATGTAACAATAGAGTCCATTCTGTTAGCTCAGTTGGGTGCTTCCTATTCAAACCTTGCAGAAGGCTGCCTTTAGAGAGTACACCACACAATATTCTACCTCACTCCAATGTCATCAGTGAAGACTCATAAGACATGGAAGCAAAAGGGATCTGAATAGGTTTAAATTGCCACACTTTGTAATTCTCTGCCGAGAGGTCATGGGATCTAAGCACATTATTATATACTAAGACTACATGAAAATATGTTGGATAATATAGTATGGGTAATACTACCCCTAGTGTACCCTCATGCAGGGACATATATATACAATACACAGCAGAAACACGAGATTCAGCACTGTCCCCCAGGGCGCACAGAGCCTTTAGAAATCACAGCAATGAAATAATTGCTGCAGAGCTGGGGTAGCTGCTTTCTAACAATAACAAGTGCCCATATCAGATCAACTACCAGACTTTGAAACAAATGTTTTCTTCAGCCTAGGGAGCTAATGAAGACAGTGACTGAGGGCTGGGGAGATGGCCCAGGGGTTTTGGTGCTTACTAGACAAGCATCCCCAGAAACCCACATAAGGTCTGGTGTATGTGGTATTCCTCAGAAGGCAGAGACATGGGATCCCCAGAGCAAGCTGGCTAGCAAGATGAGCCATATTGGCAAGCTCTGGATTTTTTTTTTTTTTGAGAGACCCTTGTTAAGGTGGGCAAGTAATCGAGGCTGATTCCTGACATCTGCCTTAGACCTCCTCATGTGCACACACACACATGCAAAATATGCAGACACATATGCAGACCACATAAAAACAAGAGGGAAAGACACTGAGTAGAATGTTAGTGTGGGTTTGTATCTGAACTGGTAGGAAGTATCAAGGATTTGGGGATAACAAATGTACACAGTTCTGTGATGGTTAAATGTGGAAATCAATACCCAGGGTAGAATAGAATGAGTGGGTCTGAAACCACACAGTGGAAAAAAGACCATGGTAGGCAAAGAGCCTGGCATAGCAAGTCACTCAGAGGTCATAGATCTTCAGCTCTGGCTAGTTTTAATAGTTGAGAGCAAAAAAGAAGAATCAGTATTCATATATCCTAGATTAATGGAGCTGTAAATGGAAAGTTCCTGGCTGGACTGGAACTCAGTATGTAGGCCAGGCTGGTCTTGAATTCACAGAAATCTACTCTGCTTCCCAAGTGTAAGAATTCATAGCATGTGCCACCAGGTCCAACTATAAAAAAACATTTTAAATGAACTGTCAAGCTTGAAAATCTCTTCAAAAATTGTTCAGTCTCAAAAGACTTCTGCAGACATGCCTGTGGAAGGTCATCTTTTAGGGAAGCTTTGTCATAGTGGTCAAAAGGCATTTCCTGTGCAAAGGGGAGCCTCTTGAATCTACCAGTGGACTTATAAGAGCACTTCCTGCACAAGCCTGGCAACTTGACTTTGATCCTTGGGACCTATGGTGGGAGGAGAGAACCAGCAACCAGAAGCTGAAATTGTTCTTGACCTCCACATGAGCACCTTGACACACATGCACTTCTCACCTAATATTTTTAAAGCATTCCAATCCAACACGGGATCCATTTATGGAACCACTGGGAGAATTTTCCAGAATGCACCAAGCAAGGAAGAGAAACACACTGTAAGACCCAGATGACTAGGAGGCCCTGTTCCACCTAAAACAGGATCAAGAATTCAAAATGCCAATCACAGTGGCTGGAGGATCACACACAGCTATTTTGGGTTTGGCTTTGTAACATGGCTGAAAGCATTTGGAAGAAATTATACTGTCTTCAAATAACCACCTTCCCTTTGATTTTATGCTGCAGCCTCCAAACTGGAAGAAAGGTACCTTCTTAATTTTAGGAAGTCATTCATCTGCATCAGCTTATGTTTCTAGAATTTCCAGTTCCCTATGTCCATCAGTTCTTTCTCCTCTTTCCCCTACTCACCCTCATCTTCCTCATTCCTTCTTTCTCCTAACCCCTCTTCTCTCTCTCTCCTCCCTTCCTCCTCTTCTTTCCCTCCTCCCCTCTTGGGCTCTCACTGTGTATCCCAGTTCAGGCTCTCATTATGTAGCCAAGGATGGACTTGGACTCATAACCCTGTCTCAGCTAGGATTACAGACCTGACCCAGCTCACAGGTTTTCTCATTAAATACAGATTCATTTAACTTCCTTAGATCTTCATTAAACCATTTAGTATAGTTTCAATTACTGTCAGACAAGCTGACTGGACTGGGAAGTAGCCAGTAGCCTCAGGACTAAATGTACAACTTATTCTCCACCTCTACCCTATGATAAAGTAAAAATTTTGTTATGATAGACTTCTCTAGACTATTTTTCTTTTGGTTTTCTAAAATTTGAAAATAGACAATTTAGTTTTATCATGGAAGATCTAAGTCATACAGTAGCTGCTCAGTTACACATAGACTATCAAGCATTTGATATGTGGCTGGTCCAATTGATCCTATAAACTACTCATTAGCTTGCTTCCGGGTCTGTTGAGTGCTCAAGCATCCCGTGAACACACACCCATTTCATCTCTGAGAGCAATATTAAAAACTGCCACACATCAACAACTGCTATTCACTGATTCCTTTAACCATCAAAAAAAATCTGAAAGCAACACATCCTCTGATGGGTCAGGCCACAGCTCAATTTCTCAGTTCCTGTGCAGAATCAGGATACTCACCAATAGAAAAAGTGTCTGGATGGGCAGTCCCAATAGAGTACCACTATAGCCCCTCAGTCCTGACAGTGGCCTCTGAAAACCTGAAGCATAGCAACTTGAGCACCTTAATAAATGAATTTTACCAAAGCCTCTTAGAAAAAGAGAGATAGCTTTGGAGAGATGAATAAATAAGCACTTGAAAATAAACAAAATATTTTTTTCCTGGAAAATTATTGTGATAAAGGCAGAATACAGACCTGATGGAGTGGCTTCCTGTTGGCACAGTTTACACCCCCAATGAAGACCATGTTAGGCATGATGGGCCTGGGGTAGTCTAACACAAAGTCCCCTCGGAACAGCCACACTGATGCATGGCTGAGAACCTCCACCAAGGACACCTCTTTCTGCAAAAGCTGAGAGGCCAGACTTTCATAGGGAGAGAATGAGATATGGCAAATGTACTTCAAGGTCAGAGGGTACAGCATGTTCTTGACTCTTTGCAGGAAGCTCATATGGTCAGAAAGTGTTGTGAGTAGCCTTGGAACATATGAAGAAGGGTTTGGACACTGTGTGGCCTCATAGTCTATTCCACAGGGAATGGAGCGCAGAAAAAACACAGCAGGAATCTGTAGGTACTTGGCCAGCACTGCCCCACAGGGAAAAATGGGGTCCGTTAAGATCACATCGAAGAAACTGGAATTCAGTTGCTGGATCAGAGTCTTATTGTACAGTAGTGCTACACAAGAATTTGCATAGAGTTCTGAAAAATTTCTTAGAGCTGCCATACTTTCAAAAAACAACTTCACAGTATCTTGTGTTTCAAAGGCCTTCTTTGCATTTCCCAGTATTTTTTCCTGATATTCTTCATTGGTGTACGGAAAGGCATAAGTTTTGAGGGTGAAGAAGTCCTCTCCTTTGATGTGAAGAGTTGTATCTGGAGCCAGGACCACAATCTGGTGGCCTCGGGCATGGAGCTCCTTGGTGACATCCCTCATGCTCAGCCAGTGGCTGCCCTCCATGGGAATCACCAGCACCTTCCCACCTTCAGCCCAGGGCAGGGCACAGAGCAGGAGCAGCAGCCCTGAGAGTCCTGTGTCCATCTCCCCAGAGGCCCACAACAGTGGACTGTCCACACCCTGTGCCTCCTTTGTCAATTTATTCCTTTTCTTATCACCAGGCCACCTGTCACTCTGCATACCATTGGGTAGGACAGTGCCCTTAAGTCAATCATTACAAAGTAAATTACCCCTGCCTTTCACTAATGCCCTACCCTTCTGCCTGCCTCCACCCACAGAAACTTAAGCTTTGCTTTTCTTGCCTAATTAAAAACTCCTGTGACATGCTTCTCTTTTCCTAGGGCATACTAGTTCACCTCTTGTTTTCCTCCAGTTCCCCATTGGAGGACACCCATTTCTTTCACCACCTAGACTGTCAGCAAATGGCCATTGAGCTCCGAGCAGTGCCCTCATCTCCCAAAACCTTTCTGTGGGTAAGACCTAATTCAGTAGCTTGTTAAAGTCTCTCCTCCAATTCACAAGTGGCATTCAATGTATCACAGCATACAGAACAGTGCAAAGCAAGCTTGACCAAACCAAAGACGATATCCCTTTGCCATGGCTCATATTCTTCATGGTGTCGGGACTCTAAGGATCAGGGAACACAATCTGAAGTAGCTGACTGCTGACGAAGACGGGAATGCTGGAAAGATCTCAAAGTCAGGCTCAGAGGATCTGAACTCTGCTGCAAGAACACTTAAGAATCTTGTGAGCACTCCATGGAATGAGGCTGATGCTCTGTAAAGCACCTTTGGCCAACATCAGCCTCGTCACTGACAACGGAATGAGTTCTGGAAGCATTCTGCTCCCTCCCATAAGCTGATCTCCTTAAAAGGGAGAAAGACTGCTGAGGGATATGACTCAGTCTCAGGTTCTATTCTCCTGGATGTGCAGGGCTTCAGGATCTCACACTCCGTTAAGGTGAACACTGCATTCTGAGGTTTTTGATCAGGGTCCCTTCTGCAGTCCATGCCAAATCAGAATCCTGATGAGGATGGAATCCTCCAAAAAGCATGGGCTACAATTTTCTAGGGCACTGTGCCCCAATTCAAGAAAGGGTGAATTTGAGGCCCAGGTGAGGGCAGGAGCCCAGTTGTGGGCACTATTTACATATTCAGGACTCTGGCCCTGCCTCAGAGAGTTCCTGCCTCATGAGATGAGCAGTTGCTACCACCTCTTCCTCTGCATGCCCTGGGGACGGCCCTACTCTCCACTAGGCAAGCTCCTTGGGGTGTTGTACATTCCACCTCTCTGTGTCATTCTGTGTCATATCTCTGTCATTCTGCCAGGGTGGCCAAGCTGAGGCTTCCCTCTGGAGAGAAGCCATCCTCTTAGGATCCAACTGGGAGCAGAATCAGCAGCTGTTTATATGCAAAATTCCTCACTTGTGCCACCACTGCACTGGGCAAGCAGCCTTGGTATTTCACCCTTTCATGGAGGGTAGGAGTCCGGAAAAATGTTCTGCAGTTTCTTTTCCGAAGGCAACTTTTCTGCTTTCTTTTTCTGCACCTGTCACTTCTCTGCATGTTTTACCTCATCTCAAACCCCATTGTTTCCCTTCTATGGTTATCTATGCAGAATTACCCATGTAGGGCGTAGCCACTCCTGTCCATGCCAAGCCCATAAAAGGAAAAGTAGATGGAGCTGGTGGCTGAGCAGTCAGTATCTGAAATCTGTGATTGCTACTTTAGCTGCTGATGTCAGCGTTAACAGGAACACTCCCATCACTACATCTAGTAGAAGAGGCAGCCAGTTCCTGGAGACAGGACCCACTTGTGCCCAGACTTGGCATTCAGCTCTTGTGCACCTGTGCTGGGGAAAAGCACACC
>CABHPR010143474.1:0-45810 GCA_902168415.1 Peromyscus melanophrys | reverse complement strand
CCATTGACACCTTGATGTTCTACAATCATAACAGAATAATCATTTGTTCAAGATACTGGATAAAGATACTGTACTTGATTATAGCAGACCTAGTAAGCGAGGATGTTAATTATATATAATTATTTTATTGTAATACAAGTATGAAATAAATGTCATTTACAATAAAATGCGCACTTTATATGAAAATACCGAAGTACAGCTACACCAAAAGCTGTAATGCTTTAGTACCCTGCTCACAACAGTTATAAGCCATGGTTGAGTGACAGTATGGCTGCAGCCTGGCATGGTGGGCTGTACTTCCAAGACAAACACAAAACTTGAGCAGTATTAATCCTGGCACATGATTTTCCTCAAAGAGTAAACAACTCTTGGCAAAGTTCCAAACCAAACAAATTTACCAAGGAGTCGTATTCCTGGAAAATTCAAAAGTGTATTGTGCTTATTTGTAAAACAAGGCTGGGTTCTAGGCTGAGATCATTGTAAATGGGCTTTTCACCTAAATGATGTCTTGTGGAACCTGCGGGGGTTACAGGCAGTACTCATCTTTCTGCAGCTCTGCCCAATGGGAAGCTGTCTTGCATCTCAGGCTCACTTCACTCAGTTCATTAGGATACCTTGTAGTCATAACACCCCAAACATCTTATAAAGTATTCCCTAATGGGGGAATACGCCTCTTATCTTATTCTCCTTAATAAGATTAAAGGAGGAGAAAAATTATATAACTTGGGTGTTTGGCCAGTCACACTGCACTTTCTGTCAGAATTTTCTTCTGGGGCTGAACCAAGGCAACTTATTAAAGAACCTCGGGGCTGGCACTACAAAGCAGGCAATGTCCAAGTTAATGACAGGTTGTTCTGTTGGTGTTGTTAGTAATACTTGATACAGTGTGCTAGCCGGTGGTTCTCAACCTGTGGGTCACAACCCACAGGGGTCACCTAAGACCATCAGAAAACACAGATATTTACATTATGATTCATAACAGTAGAAAAAATACAGTTATGAAGTAGCAATGAAAATAGTTTTATGCATGGGGTCACCACAACATGAGGAATTACAGCAAAGGGCCTCAGCATTAGGAAGGTTGAGAACCACTGTGCTGGGCAAACACTCCACCACTGACTTACATCCCAGGCCTTAAAAAACATATTGCTTGTTTATTTATTCTGTGTGTGTGTGCATATATGATAGGGAGTGATGGTGGGTGTGCCGGGGTTCATGTGCAGAGGTCACAGGACAACTTTGCCAAACCAGTTCTCTTCCACGTTTGCAGGGGCTCTGGGCATTGAATGGAGATCACTCAGCTTGTACAGCAAGCGCTTTTACCTGCTGATCCATCTTCCAACCCTTCTCCCACCATAATAAAAATTAAAATTAAAAACTTTTTGTTTTGAGACAGAGTCTTGATATGTTCAGATCAGTCACGAGCTTTTAGTCTTTCTACTTAGCCCCCAGCATAGATGGGATTATGCCAGATCAAGTTAGCATTTTCTTTAAAAAATTTTTTTCTTCATTGTGTAGTATTATTATTGTTAGTTACTTTTATGTTGCTGTGACAAAACACCAGGACCAAGGCAACTTATTAAAGAAAGAATTTAATTGGGCTTATGGTTTCTGAGGGTTAGCTGCTGTGGGATGTTCTGTATGTTAAATGTGTTACTCTGATTGGTTAATAAATAAAACACTGATTGGCCAGTAGCCAGGCAGGAAGTATAGGTGGGACAAGGAGAGGAGAATTCTGGGAGTGGTAGGCTGAGGCAGAGAGACGCTGCCAGCTGCTGCCATGACAAGCAACATGTAAAAGATACCGGTAAGCTACAAGCCATGTGGCAACTTATAGATTAATAGAAATGGGTTAATTTAAGATATAAGAACTAGATAACAAGAAGCCTGCTGCGACCATACAGTTTATAAACAATATAAGTCTCTGTGTGCTTACTTGGTTGGGTCTGAGCCGCTGCAGGACCGGCTGGTGAGAGAGATTGGTCCTGACGGAGGACAGGCAGGACCACGAAAACTCTAGCTAGTTAGTGTCCACGGTGGCAGAGCAAAGGCATAGTGGCAGGAACAGTTGAGAACTCACATCTTGGTCCACAAGCATGAGACAGAGAGCAATATCTGGGAATGGTGTGGGCTTTTGAATCCTTAAGTCAATCCCCAGCAATCCTCCTTCTCCAACATGGCCACACTTCCTAGTCCTTCTCAGTCACCAATCAGGGACCAAGTCTTCAAATGCCCAAGACTTAATGAGAGGAATTTCATTTAAGTCACCACCACCACCACATCATCATCACCACCACCATCATCATCAATGGTGGTGATGATTGGGACTGAACCAAGACCTTACAGGGGCTAGATAATTGCTCTACTACCAACTACATCCACGGCCCTCTGTAGTTTGAGGCCAGGTCTTGAACCTATGTATCTTAGTCTGGTCTTGAAATCATGAGCCATAGTGCTGTGAGTGCAGACTTATGCCACTATGTTCAGCTGGCATTTTCTTTTTCAAAATAATTTATTTATTCTTATTTTATGTACATTGGTGTTTTGCCTACATGTGTGAGGGTATCAGATCTTGGAGTTGCAAACAGTTTAGCTGACATGTGGGTGCTGGGAATTAAACCTGGGTCCTCTGGAAGAGCAGACAGTGTTCTTAACCTCCGAGTCATCTCTCCAGCTCCCCCAGCTAGCATTTTCTAAGCTGGTTCAAAAGCCTGGTCTTGACACTGCCACTGAATCCTGTGTGTTAAAAGCCTTCTCCTTTGGCTTGGACTTAGTCCCTGCTGTGTGGAGTCTGGCAGCTGTGTGTTATTTATTTTGTCTGTCTGAGGGATGGGCAGGCTGTGTTCCTGTGATGCTTGTGTTAACTTCAGAGAATCTCCTGACCAATTCTACCACTCTTTCTTCTGCTTCTGAACATTCGTTGTCAGAGAGATTCTGCCAGAAAGCTGTGTCATCCAAGACTGAGCTCTGGCAGTTTTCTCTCTTCTTATTCCATCCTGCCTGCCTCTGAGCTCTGTCCCCATGGTGCTCATTCTCCATCTTTCCCATGTTTATCAAGCACCCACATGTCAGCTTGTGTGGTCTGACTCTCCCTCCTTCAAAGGCACATGACCATTGATTAAGGAGCCTCATTATTTCAACACTTCCCCCTCTGGCTTGAAAATGTCCTGTGTGAGGCAGAAACTTTTTGTTGCATCAACAGTTACCAGTCATGAACCAATGGCACATTCTTACTAATTGACTTCATTATGTGAACATCATGGAGTCTATTTACACAAACTAAGATTGCTATGATGTCACTAGGCAATAAAATTGCATGGGACTCCCCATACCCCCTGTGTATGTGCTCCATCATTGATCAAAACATTGTGTGATGCCAGCTTGGGGACTGTGGATGCAACTCAGTTGGGAGAGTGCTTACCTAGCCTTCAGGAGGCTCTGAGTTCAATCTTCAGCACTAGATACATGGGACATAGCAGTGCATACCTGTAATCCCAGCACTGTGGATATGGAGACAGGAACATCAGAAGGTCAAGGTTACCCTTGACGACAAAGCAAGTTCAAAGCCCACTGAGGCCAGTCTCAGAAATAAAACAAAATAACTTGAAGTCACATTCACCAGAAAGGGGCATTTGCTCTTGAGTATCAGCGGTCTCAAGGAACTCAAGCGTAGGAAGGGATTGACATGCGCAGAAACTCAAACAGAAACCACAAAGCCACCAACACTTGTCAGACCCTTGCTTGTTACTCCCCCTCTGGCTCATTTTTCTCCTTTCCGTTCACTGCTTTCCTGTGCGCCTGATGGAGCTGCAGTTCTATGATAGAGATACACCCCTGTCCTAACTAAATTGGGTCCAGTCTCTGGCTGAGTCTGTGGCATGATAGCGCTAGGAATCAGATTTAATTCCTTCTCTAGACAGACAGAGAGAGACAGGGGGGGGAGAGAGAGAGAGGAGGGGAGAGAGAGAGAGAGACAGAGAGACAGAGAGAGACAGAGAGAGAGAGACAGAGAGACAGAGAGAGACAGAGAGGGAGAGAGAGAGGGAATACAACACATGGGCTCTGGCCATAAATATGACATACTGCAGGATGGTGGTCTCTGAGAAGGGAATGGGTGAAGGAAGACTCGTGAGGACCCCAGCCCCTCTGGAGAGCATAGCTACTGTGCAGAGGGAGAGAGTTCAGGTGGAGGGGACAATCCTTAGAGTCCCTACATATCTGGAGATAGTGGGGGTTCCCACCAGTGGTAAGCTTTGCAATTCACAAGGTATGGGGTAGAATATTCAGAAGGTATTGGTCACAGTAGGGAAAAATTTAGTCCCAGAGTCCATGCTGGTCCTGCCTAACAAAGCTTGAAAAAAGAAAAATGGAAAGACTCAAACTGTCTCCAAGTAACTACATTCCAGAGCAGAGCTCACGAATATTTATAAGAATACAAAAATATCCAGCACACAAGTTCATGACGTCTGCCTTCCAATCAAGCCCCTGGCCAGAGGAAGGAAGGAGAAAATGATAAGGAACAACGTTCTGTCCTGGAAAATCTGTGAGCGCTAGTCTCATATTAAAGCTATCGTTATTTTTGTCTTTATACGCCTCAGTATTGTTTGGCTTGCTTTAACAAACACACATCACTACTGTTATTTCAAAAGATTGAACAAGCCACTTAGGAAAATGCGAATCATAGGCAAAAGTACTTCTGCACTTTAGAAGTGACTGAGAGTCTCTTTTCTCGACTCCTTCCCTTTCTGCCTCACTTTCTAGAAGGTTCTCACTTTCTTTTCTGCCGTCTCTTGCCTTTTCCATGTAGTTTAGGTCAACATGAGACTGCGGCTGTATGTTTTAGGTTTTTTGAGAGAATGTCGTTGCTCGGCTTTGAGCACCCCATGCCCTCACTAAGGCTAGTCTAAGGCCTCCCGGATCAGTGGTCAATGCAGGTAAAGCCTCTTAGGAGCCAGGCTCTATTTGCCATGTCACTGGGTAAAGGAAGATGACACTTGGGGTGCACCTGTGTAGACTGCACCCATGTCCACCTCTGCTGTTCCCGCTAAAGAGATCCCTCTCATGTGATGTGAAGACTACTACAGGCTAGGGATGAAGTGCATGAAAGTGGAGGGGAGTCCACAGAGAGCAAAGAAAACAGTCGGAGGGAGAGGCAGAGGAGGCAGAGGGCCGGGCCACGCAGAGAAAGGGACCACTCAGCGACGAGACCCAGCGACGAGAGCAGAGCGCTCCAGCACGGCCTGGACAGCGGGGTGGCGGGGAGAGCCGAGGGGCGCGGAGGCTGAGCGCCTAGCACTCGGACCCCCAGATCGCAGGAGGCGCCTAGAGTCACCCGGGCTTGGGACCGCACGGTCCGAGCGCACCTCGCACGCACCTCGGGGATCCTGCGCGCCCGGCAGCCCGCGATGAGCGAGAGCAGCCGCCTGTGCTCGGGCTACTACAGCCTCAACCGCAGCTTCGTGGAGCCCTTCCAGTGCCCGCGGCGCGGCGACGGGGCCGCGCTGCTCTACTGCTGCGGCTTCGCAGACCTCAAGTACTGCTGCAGCGAGCCGGGCAGCTACTTCCCCTACAAGCACAGCTACATGTGGAGCCTCAGGTGGGCAGGGCAGGGCAGGGCAGGGCGGGATGGGGCAGGGCAGGGCGGGGCAGGGCAGGGCAAGGTGACCCTTCCGGACCTGGGAAAGTGACCGGTGGAAGACACAAAGCCGGGATGGGGAGGTCTCCCAGTGCGCGCTGTATTCAGGTCCTTGTGCCAAGGCATCAGGCTTCTGAATGGGTCACTCTGCAGGGCACCCTGGAGACCAGTGGACCCCCCTGTGCGTCCCAGCCTACCTCGGGGACCACTGCTTGCGCGACAAGCTGGAGGCTCCACTAACAAGACTGGAGGTTTTAATTCCTCTTTAGGTGTTTGTTCATTTTATACATTTGAACGGAAAGGAGGCTTCTTTGGAACCCCCGGGTTAAGGTATTAAGGACTAGAGCAGTACTTAAGTGTCACTGGGCAGCTGGAGTCCTTAAAGTAAGTGTGTGTGTGTGTGTGTGTGTGTGTGTGTGTGTGTGTGTGTGTGTGCGTGTGTGTGTGCGTGTGTGTGTGCAGGTGCATGTCTACAAACTGGGTTTTACAACTCGCTCTTCTCAGAGGTTCAGACAGTGTCACCGCCCAACCAGGCTGAAGACGGAAGAAAGAGCTTGAGTTGCTCTGATGGCGCAGGCAGCACAGCCTTTCTGGACACCCTTCCCCTACACCTGCACCGTTTGACCATTGTTAGACGTCAAGGGGCTTTACTTTCAAAGACACATCTTTCTTGCTTCTTTTTCCTACAGTGGGGCTTTTCCTTGTTTCTGTTAGTCCTTATGCAGGTGTTTTCATGATGAAATGCTCCGCTTCAAAGACAGCAAACTTTGAAACTTTAAACTTGATTCTTTTCTTTTGTCTACAGAGTGAGTGGGATCCTATTATAGAAAAGAACTTTCATCCCCACCACCATAAATTGTGTGTGTGTGTGTGTGTGTGTGTGTGTGTGTGTGTGTGTACACAGTACTATTGCTCCACTCTCTCATTATGATCCAGAATTTGGCATACATGCCAGATCAACAGCAAACTTATTTTTTGAGGCAATAGAACAAATACTACTTTTCTATATTGCAAACTTCAATAAACTCTCAAAAAGACTGCCTTCCTTCTGGGAAGTCAACGGATCAAGTGGTTCTTGAGTAGAACAAACTTGGCAGAAAATGATACCAACTTATTCACCATAGATTATTTGCAGGAAGAAGTGATGTTCTACCCTGTTATTTGGGCTTTTCAAGACTAGCTTGGTAATCCATCGGTGAGTGGTTTGAATGGCAGAAGCACCTCCAACAGAGACTGGCAATGCTCAAGTCAAACTCAGTTGGAAACGGTGCCCAGGATCTTCAGATCTCCCAGGTGGCAGGCAGAAGAGACCATAAAACCTTCATAAGGTTTGTGAGAGCACGAAGGAGGGACAACCTGCTGGGGTCTACCTTCATCAGTACAAAATGAACAGCTAGTTCAGTGTCAGGGAAACAGAAAAATCACATTAACTAAGGGCGTCAGTCGGCAACATTGAACCAGGGGTTCCTGTGAATCTCTGAGCTCTGAACACACCGCAGGGAGGTAAATTTATTAGAGCTTCATTTATCTTCTATTCTTTGCTCTTCACTGCTAATTTAAAATGCTCCAAGTGCAAAAAAAATGTTACAGAGGTGTGGTGATATATTGTGTACCCTAATAAAATTTCCCTGAAGATCAGAGAACAGAACAAGCCACTAGATTAAACATAGAGGCCCGGCAGTGGTGGCACACACCTTTAATCTTACCACTCAGGACGCAGAGATCCATCTGGATTTCTATGAGCTCAAAGCCACACTGGACTACATGAGATTGACTCAGTCTAAGAGAGAAAACAGAGCCAGGCAGTGATGGCATACACCTTTAATCCCAGTACTGGGAAGCACACACGCCTTTAATCTCAGGAAGTGATGGCTGGGCAGAGAAAGGTATAGAAGGCGTGAGAGGAGACAGGAACTAAAGGCTTTTCAGCAGAAGCGTCCCTGTTAGCTAGGGGCTTTTTCGGCTGGAGCTTTTCGGCTGAGGACTCAGAGATATTGAGTCAGAGGATTCGTGGAGTTGGCAAGGTGAGCTGTGGCTTGTTCCGTTGTCTCTCAGATCTTTCAGCATTTACCCCAATTTCTGGCTCCAGGTATTTTATTAGCAATTCATGTTACACAGAAGTCACTAGCGTTGGTATTGAGATTGCACAGCTACCAGAGAAAGACAGCCATAGCTACCTTGGGGCGAGTGAAGGTGCTAAGTGGGAGAATGATTGCGTGGGTAGGATGGCAGCTTCAGACACTTTCCAAGGGCTGGCAAAGCAACTGCTCTGGGAAGCCAGGAAGAAGGATGATTCTCTCTTTCCAGTGCCGGTCCTTTCTTTTCTTCCCTCCTCGTCTAAACCCCTAAATTCAAAGGGTCCCCTTCAGTTAACCTTTGCCAGGACTTCAGAAAATGAGGCTTATTGGGCAGGGCCATTCACTGGTGGATGCTGAATAAGTATGTGTGGAAATGACCAATTTAGGAGACTCCTTATTGGGTCCCCATCTTTACATGGAAATCTGCAGGCACATATGGAGTCATGGTGCAGCATTAGCATGCTCTTCGGGTTTCCTCCAAATTGTGTATTGTTTTAAAAGCCTTGAACATTGAACATTCATGATGTATATGACACCATGTATATGTCATGAAATATGACAAATTTTCATTTACTACATCACTTTTTAACCTTGAAAATTATTTTCAACAACCGGGTTCTCATTTCAGGAGTCTGTCCAAATACCTCACCTATCTGCTTTGTGCACAAAGTGATACTAAATGGCTTACATTCTTATGTGTCTGTGTCTAGGAAGGTGGAACTAACCCTCCCGGACACAGGTTGCAGAAGGCAAGGTACAAGGGTTTCTTTCCTAATCCTATTAGAGGAAAGGGTAATCAGAATGGCAGCCTCCAAGTTCAAATACATAACTCTGTTTGGACTGTGACGTAAACTTATCTAATCTTCACTCTATGCGGGGCTGGTTGGGGCAGAGTCAATGTTAATAAACCAAGCACAACAATCTCGAACTTGTTGCCTATAGCTCAGGAGACAATCTCTTGTGTGCAAGGGTGTTTTATCTCCTCAAATCAAGGCAGAGTAGAGTAAACAGCCTGTCACCTTCAATACTGTTCTTTCTCTCAAAGCAGTGATGCTCCAGGCATCCCTGATCAAATTCACCCCCCCTTCCCCGCTACCTCCTTCCTTTTGGTAAAAGTCAAGCTTGCCAAGGGCCTAATCCCTGAGAGAAAGCAGAAGCTTGAAGACAAGCCAAGAAGATAATGAAGACTCCGATCATTATTTTTCAATGATGTGCATTCCAGTTGCTACAGGCAGATCAATCGTGAGTTAATTGGTGTTTACCCTCATCTGTTGAATATTTTCTACAAGCTAAACACACGTAAATACTTATTCACAACACTATGGGGAAACCAACTCAAGTCTGCTCGTGAATAGCCTAACATCTAATTATGGCTGTTTACATAAGACTCAAGAGACATGCATCTGCATACAGTTCAGTATGACGCTGGTTTTTCAAATTCCCTCTCTTATTTAATAGTACCAAGTGCACAGGTTTTATGAAAACTGCTACTTCAGTGTCTAGCCATATGTGTAAGCACATTATGTGTTGCAATTATGAATTATGAATTGCTCCAAATGTGGTGCCGAAAATCTCAGACTTGGAAAGTGAATTTCATATACATTCTGTGAACAGCTTTCTTTTAACTAAACCCTCTTTTGCAATGGCTGTGGTTTTGTATATTAACACATGGCATCTTTCATATCTATCTCTAAGTGAGAAGTCTTACATCTCTGATAAGTGTGTTTCCTGACTCTTACGGAAGCCAAGTATTTTCCTGTTTAATCTTTCATTTGTGAAACTGATCATTCTAAGGTGTGGCATTAATTTGATTAACTTGACTAATTGGACTGGGGTATTTATGATGTTCCTAGAGAATCATGCAACCTTTGACCTGTCTCATAGAAGTCATACTAGTAATAACATACAAACTTTAAAGGTCCTGAAGTACAATAGACAGACTATGACAGGAATCCAGGATGGAAATTTCAATCGTTTACTGTTTGTAGGAAAACAGAATTTGGCTACGAATGAGTGGGAGCAAGAATGAGCACTGGCGTCTCTGGTCCCGCTTGAGCGCACAGCAGTTTGGATGACATGGCGTCTTTCTGTTTCCCCAGCATCGGCGCTCTGGTTGGACTGGGAATCGCTGCCCTTGTTTTGCTCGCCTTCGTCATCAGCGTCTGTGTCCTTTGCTACCTATTTCTGTACACAAAACCTCAACGATTAGACAACGGCCTCAAACTTCAGCACCTAGAGGCAGCTTCCACCCTAGAAGGTAACCTGGATCTACTGTTTGTGATCAGTTACCTGTACCAAATCTCAGCTGGGGGACAGAGCACACACCGTTAAGAATGAACGTTCTTTAAAGGTTCAGTTTACGGTGTATCCTCGCAAGACTTCACATTGAATCAGCCTTAACTGACGCGATACTTCAGGGAAATTGTGTTCAAGAAAAACTAGCAGACTATAAATGCCCTCGTGGGAAGCAAGTCAGGGGGCCAGTACCTTCATTTCGATGTATTTAGTTCCTTTTTAATTATCAACACGTATCCTCTTGAAAAAAAATTACATTTTGGTTTTCTGGAGGAACCTAAGACATCAAATACATAAAACAACAACATGCCCTGTAGGACACTCTTGGTACCACCCTTGACACTGGTCCGTCAGTAGTCAGACTGGTACCTCATGTGAAGGGGGCATCTAAAACAGTTCAGAGGTTCGCAAAAAGCCTGAAAACAAGTAGAACATTCTTGGTTGTTGAATAGCCCACACACTAATTCTATTAGTATGTGTCTATGGGCACAATGTAACTATAAAGTAGAAAGCAACTTTTATGCATAATTTGTGGACTCTCTATCTTCCTGGTGTTCCAGTCATAAAGCAGTATATCAATGATGTCAGCTGCTTTTGTTATAAAACTATCAAGATTCTGTGAAAACTGATTTCTACTAGTGTATTAGGAAACACCAATCATGAATTTTTGAAATGCGTGTATGCAGAATACATTTTAAAGAATATGTAGGTAATAATACATAAATTTAGGATCTATGTTGACATATTTAGAATAGCATGTGAGTGTTTATTGCTTCCATTTAAAAAAGAAAAGGAGAGTCTTTCTTAAAATATGAGGGAATTCTCCGCTCATGGGCTGTATTTTAACTGAATGATGGAATCTGTCAGGTTTATGAAGTACCTGCCCTGTGACCTTATCAAACATGTCACCATCACCGTGTGCCTGCGTTAGCTGTAGTCTCCTCCGAGGAGAAGGAGAAGAAACTCCCCAGCCCCTCATGTCCTCCTGTCACAGTGCAGAAGGACAGATCCCTCTGGAGTTCTCTTCCCAAAGCACGCATAACGAGGGGCCAAACTGACAGGCTCCGAGCTGAATTTAGTCCAAGTGACTCTGACCCAGTTTCTCCACAAGCACAAGCGTGCGATTGATTGGTGATTATCACATCATCAGACTGTAGAAGTAATTATTGTCTCATTTGCTTAGATGATTGAAAATCATGGTTCGGAATCTGTTCTATGCCCAAGAATCACCTAGGGAGGGACCATGTTAAAAACACAGCTTTGCTGGGCAGTGGTGGCGGCGCACCCCTTTAATCCCAGCACTTGGGAGGCAGAGCCAGGCGGATCTCTGTGAGTTCGAGACCACCCTGGTCTTCAGAGCGAGATTCAGGACAGGCACCAAAACTACACAGAGAAACCCTGTCTCGAAAAACAAAAAAACAAACCAACAAACAAAAAACACCCCCCCCCAAAGCAACAAAACAAAACAACACAGCTTCTCAGCCCCAGCTTTTCTGACAAGCACCTCTTCTTTTCCCTTGTCTTCTTCTTCCTGCTTTCCATAGCGTGGTGATGGCCAAACTATTCAAAACTAAGGCACTCCTCAAACTCCAATGTTTCACCAACCCTCTCGATGGATACAACTCTCCACCGTGACCTTTTGTGGTCAGCCTTCTAGGTCTTTCTTTTTCTAACCTCCTTTTCCAAACCACATTGAGCCCTTTGCCATTCCTTGAGCTTCTTTTTTTTTTTTTTTGGTTTTTCGAGACAGAGTTTTTCTGTGTAGCTTTGCGCCTTTCCTGGAACTCGCTTGGAGACCAGACTGGCCTCGAACTCACAGAGATCCGCCTGGCTCTGCCTCCCCAGTGCTGGCATTAAAGGCGTGCGCCACCACCGCCCTGCCTCCTTGAGCTTCTTGATGAGGGCCTTGGCACATGCCACCACCATTTCCTCCGACATCTGTGTGACTTACAGTGTCTTTAATTCTTTCCTGAGACGTCCTTTTCCCAGGAGTTCCTCCTCATGTGCATTCTCAACTTCCTGCTCTTCCTAGTCAATGCCCGCCCCAAGCACTTACTACTTACAGACTACACATTTGACTTAACTATTATTTATTTACTTATCTATTTGTTATATATAAATTTCTGACATTCTGACTGGAAACTAAGCTCCAGCAAAGTAAGACGTTCTGTCATGTTTGTTTACAGTGATAATCCCAGGTGCTTATCACATGCAAACATTCCTTGAAGGAATATACTTGACTAGTCTTACATCTTTACTGCTCTCAGGACTGTATCTTGGAATCACTGACCAAGTACGCTGCAGTTATTGAACATGCATTGAATGTGTCTTTTATGTAATGCACTGTGCTCAATGAAAGTGGTTATTTTTCCTGGTTTAGCTCAAGGACTATCGCAAAATTTTATTTCATGTTTGCTCTGTGAACCCAGAAGCAGAATTACTGGCATGTCAATTCAGATTTGGCATGTTTCTTGCTATTTAGTGGATGAAGCTAGTTAGTGCACTTCTTAGGACGTTAGATGAGACTGCTTACTTACAATGAAATCTTCCCACTTTGTTCCTCATGAAAATGTTGTATCAAGGTAGCAAGTTAATTTAATAGACCTTTCCAGAGTCTGGATATTAGAATGCAGCATACAAAATTTAAAGTAACCAGTGCCTTGCTGTTGCTTTCAAAGGACAGGATTTTGGTCCCGTGGGTTGATTTTTCTTTTCTAAATCATAGTGCAGAGCACAAAACAAAATAGGTAATCCATTTGCTGTTGGAATAGAAAAATGGGTTCCTCTTGAATCGACCCTTTGAAATGATAATTAAACATTGTGCACTTTATTAGATATGAGTGTCCCATTCCAGTGTTTCCACACCTAGCAAGAGATGCCGTTGTTCAAGCTGTGGGAAAGACAAGTTAGGGGTATTATTGCATTTAAGAAAAGTGTTAAAGATTGGAAACATAAGGAAATGTTTGCATAATTAATCAGGCTTGTAAGTAGTATATCTGAGGGAAAATTGATTTCACCGGTTACAAGCCTTTTATTCCAACACCATCCCCTCTTAAAAATGTATCTGACATTATTTTAGACTAATACCTAACATTATCTCTTTTATTTTCTAAAATTCTGATTACATAATTCCCCCTCCCCCTTTCCTACCTTAAAACCCTCCCACATGCCTCTCCTTGTTCACTTTCAATGTCCGCTTTTTTCATTAATTGCACACACACACACACACACACACACACACACACACACTCCTAAATACATGAGTACAACCTACTCACTCTGTATAATATTACATTAACTATGTTTTCAGGGCTGAGCATTGTCATTAGATAATCCATTGTTGTGTCCTTCCCTGGGAAAACTACTTAGATTAATTTTTGTAGTGGAGACTGTTTTCATTGTAGATAATTTGAATGGATCACACAGGAGGAACTGTGTTCTTGTACATATCACATTGAATATAAGGACAATGGTGTAGGTCTAAAATCGGCTAATCATAGATTACACTGCCCTGACTTTTCCTCAGCCTATTTTCATTCCATGGTATTTCGATTTTAAATGTGTACAGCTTGAGGCTTTACAGTCTTTGAGTTGATCTTGAAGAGGCAGGTAGATCTCTTCTGGCCATGGCTGCAGACATTAGTGGCATAATCTCTGTTGTCCACCCTGTACTGAGCACCTCTCACTGAGCAATTGGTGGGCTTTTACATTGTGGCCTGCAACTGTTTTCTTCTTTTTAAACTTTTACATTTTGGCTTATGCACATTTCAAATGCCAATACTCAGAAGAATGCCGTGGCTTGTATTGTTGTCTCTTGGACACTAAGTTGCCAAGCAAAAGATGCCTATGTGAAGACAGTCCTCACCATGAGGGCTCATTTCAAGGTTGTGGGAGGATATTCATGGGGCCAATGACGGAGCAGTCAGAGGGACGATGTCATAGATCACCGCTTCTCAAATGTTTCCATAGGGAAGGTCTGACAGCCTTATCAGAAATGAAGTCACGGCCCCAGAGTTCTCAGGGCTAGAGTGGGAAAGGTCTGCCTTAAACCTTCTGAGTTTCAGCTCTTAATTGTTCCTGTTGCTTTAAACTTTGTGGGTGTTTTCAACTGACTGCACAGTGTAAAGCTTGCTCTTCTCTAACTATGACATCCGTCACCCAGACCTAAGTAAAACTGCTGCTTCAGGAAGATAAAGCCTGTTCACCCCGAGGGTTCGAGTAGGTTTGAGTAGGTCCTGTGGAGGGGATGGGGACTGATCAATGACAGGGACTCTGAGAAACTGTGTGTCTGATAAAACATAGAAAGGCCGTATTAGGAGAACTGGTAGGAGCGATAACACAATTGTATAGAAATAATAAACACCCGCAAGCTGGTATTTGCTGGTCGCCTTGGAAAGGTGGAAGATAGAAATGAATAAAGGGTAGGTAAATTAGCAGTGAGACACGGTTACATGGGCGGAAAAACAAAACTGCCTATGGAACACTGAGAGAGTATATTGGAGAAAAATCACATCATCGTTTATTGTGCCCATGAGCAAAGGGAGTCTTAGGGTGACTTGAAATGGTTTTGTGTTTCTTCTTAGAAGATGCTTTCGCTTCCTCAGAAAGGCGAGTTTCTTTCTGCTCATGTTCATTGTAGAAATCCTGGAAATCCTGAGAAACTAGCAAATGCTCTCAGCACAGAGGTGGAAAGGTGTTAGCACCGCAGTAAATATCCTCCAGGGAGGTTTTTCTATGTATCCCTAGATCACATAGAAAGCAAAGTGGGAAACAGCGGGACATGGCAGCTTAGGTCTGATCCCAGCACTCAGGAGGGTGAGGCAGGATGGTCACAAGTGTAAGGCAAGCCTGGGCTATATGGTGGGATTCTTCATACAGTCTGTCTGTCTGTCTGACTGTCTCCCTCTCCTCCCTCTCCCCATCTCCCTTAAAAACAAAAACATGATAGTTGCATCTTTCTTTGCCAATTAGACAAATGCGTCTGTTATCATTTAACCCATTATTACTTCACAAAGCACCATGACTTTTGCTGTTGATACAATAAGCATTTTTATATCTCTCTGCAGATTTACTCATGGTTAAGATTTTGCTTCATTAGTTCCATCACTGGTACTTTCTGCATATTTTCTGAACTATATGACTTTTAAACTATAAAATCGATAGCACTTCCTAAGAACAAAGATACTTCCTCTTGTGTGAACCCTGCCCACACATCCAAGTCAGCAACCACAACACTGACACAGCAACATACACTCTGGGGTTTATATTAAACTTTTCCCATCTCAATAGCTACTTTTTCTTATACATTTGCATCCTTTTATTTCTTGTTTCCTTTAATCCTTGGCCTTTCTTTTGCTTTTATTCCCTTGACAGTTTTGAAGAGGGAAAAAAAAAAAGCCAGATATTTTGTGCAGTGTCTCCCAATTTCTGTGTTGCTAGAGTTTTCCTGCCTGGCCCACAGTCAGGACAAATCTCTCTCACCCGCCAGTCCTGAAGCTGCTTAGACCCAACCGAGTAAACACACAGAGACTTATATTACTTATAAACTGTATGGCCGCAGCAGGCTTCTTGTTATCTAGTTCTTCTATCTTAAATTAACCCATTTCTATTAATCTATACTTTGCCACGTGGCTCGTGGCTTACCGGTACCTTACATCTTCCTTGCCCTGGCGGCAGCTGGCTGTGTCTCCCTGACTCAGCCTTCCACTTCCCAGAATTCTCTTCTCTGCTTGTCCCCCCTATACTTCCTGCCTGGCTACTGGCCAATCAGCATTTTATTTATACAAAGCGATATCCACAGCATTTCTGTTTGTCTGTTTTCTCATGATTGGAGAGAGAGAGAGCATACATTTTTATAAGAACACATGGAAGGTATAGTAGTATCAAAGTACCACAGACAGCACACAATCTTGGCTGGCCTGATTATTAGTAATGGTAACATGATTATAGTGAGGTATTTGAAACCATGAAAATATCCTGTTCCTCTGTGAATTTTCACTCAATCACTGATTATTTTGACAACTGTTATTATGATGACACTTATAAATGACAATTTTCCAACTTCTTACAGCTTTTAAATTTATGATTTCATTACTCCCCTGTTATTTTTCTTAGTTCTTTGTGCCACTGAAACAAAATAGTTTAGACTGTATAATTGATAAAGAAAAGAAGTTAATTTTCACAATTTCAGAGGCTGGGAAGTTTAAGATCAAGATGACTGAGTACTGAGCACTGAGAGCTGATGTCTGCTTCTCAAACAGTGAGTGCCATGATGTTGTGCCTTCTCATGGAGCAAGGAGAGAATGGGCAAAAAGAAGCTAGCTAGTTCCCTCCACCCTTTTGTAGGATTGCTAACTCCACACAGAAGGGCAGAACTCTCATGGTCCAATCACCTCCTAAGTTCCTCAACTCTTAATACTGAATACTTGCCAGTTTGATTTCATATGCCTTTTAGAGGAACACATGCATTCTAACCATTGGATTGTCTATTCATTTTAATGTTAGCATGGACTTGTGGATTTTAAAATATTATTATTGTTGTTTATTTTGACCCATGAATGATTTTTACATTTGGTCAGTGGTCATTTTTCATTTGATTTTTTTTTTTTTTGGTGTCTATGTGTATGTAGTGTATGCACATTGCCTGCAGAAGCCAGAGGGAGACACTGAGTGTCCTGCTGTATCAGGTTCTGCCTGCCTTCCTTCCTTGGATCTTGGTTTTATCACTGAAGCTGGAGTTAGGCTGCTGGCCAGCAAGCTCCAGTGATCCTCCAGTGCCATCCTCTGTAGTGCTGGGATTACAGCCATACGCAGGACCTTGGCTTCTTACGTGAATGCTGGGATCCAAACTCACATCCTCATGACAGCATAGAAAGCATCCCTAACCACTGAGCCATCTCTCTTGCCATTAAACAAACTCTTTCGAATTGTATCCCATGCCTGTTTGCTCATCATTTGGGGAGCACTTTTTTGTTGTTGTTGTTCTCCAAGACATTTGGTACTTTCCCTGTTCCTCCACTGCAGCCTACCATTTCTTCAAGAAGCCTGGTTCATTTCAGTTGGTAACAGTGTTTATAAGTCAAGAGTGGATACACCATATTTAATTACGGTACTGACTTCCACTTCTACCATTCTCTTACAGATACATTGAACACCCAAGTATTTTCTTAGCATAAATCTTTAACAGTAGAATTCCTAATCGGAGTGTGCACACATATCAAAAGATGTGGGTATAGTTTCTACCTACCCTCCAGAAATTACTATTTACACTTACTTACTTTCCCACAATCTTTGTGGCTTTGGGTATTATTATTTAAAGATATCTATTTTATTAATTTCATAAAGAATAGTATTTTTCTGGTTTTTTGTTTTGTTTTGTTTTGGTTTGGTTTGTTTTGGTTTGGTTTGGTTTTGGAGACAGGGTTTCTCTGTGAAATTGTCATGGCTATCCTGGAACTCACTCTGTAGACCAGGCTGGCCTTGAACTCACAGAGATCCACCTGCCTCTGCCTCCCAAGTGCTGGGATTAAAGGCGAGCACCACCACTGCCTGGAAAAGCATAGTATTTTATTTCAAATTTATCTAATCAGACATTTTCATGTTTGCCATTTTTTTTGTGGCACACTGTTTATTTTTTAATATATTTTTCTATGAGGGCATTCATTCTTTCATAGATATTTCAGGTTTTCTTCTGCTGCAATTTATATTTATATATGTATGTGTATTTAAAGCTTTAATAACTCTACAGAAGCAAAGTAGGGACTCTGCTTCTTTTATTTCCAAATGAGTCAGCTGTCCAAATATCTAGCAGTCTATCTTTCTAATGTCAGCCTAAATGGTCACTTACCATAAATTGTTATATATACTCAGGTCTGTTTTTAGACTATGTTCTGTTACATTTTTCATTCTGGTTATTCTTAAATTATGATAGACTTTAAAATTATTGCAGTTATATTATTTTAATGTCAACTCAAGAATCCATCTCCTTCCTTCCTTCCTTCCTTCCTTCCTTCCTTCCTTCCTTCCTTCCACCAAGCTTCTTTTAAGAATGTCTTGGCTTTTTGTATGTAAAGCTTAAGTTTCCAAATGAACTTTCGATCACACTCTAAAATTTTGAAACATTTAAGTGATATTTTGATGGTTTTAGAGTAAATTTATAGATAAGTTTGGGAGTCACTTTATGAAATACTTAATACTTGTGGGGAAAGGTGCTCAAAATTCATTAAATTGGACTGCTGACTCTACTCAGTAATACTTTATTTCGCAAACGCTTTTATAGCATTCATTGTGATATTAGTGGAAAAAGGAATCATTTGGATTTACTAGCATAAAAAGCCACTCATAGAGTCTCTTGGAAAGAGAGATAATCAATTGACAAACTTCTAGATCACTGCCTTAGCCCTGTCTGCGAGACTGCTCTGAGAAAGCCAAAGCTGACCCCACCACAAAACAACAGAATGACTTAGGGGTGTCCATTGTTTCCCAAAGCTATCCAGCTAGACCAGCAGCCAGGAGCTGCCTAGAGCTCCTCCGGAAGAGCTTAGAAGCTAGGTTAAGCTGGATGAATAGTGACCGGAAAGCTCCACCACAGATCTGCCAGGTGGCCAGGGGACAGAGACCTGCAGGGGTCCCCAATATTCTTTTTCTGTTTTGAAATGCCTGTCAAGACCCAAGTGCATAATCACACGATAAGTTGGTCCCTGAGGACCAGCTTTGAAATAAATACAAGTTTAACTGTTAGCATAGCAAGTATTTGGCATCACTACAACGAGAACAGGCAGAATGATTTTGTTTGATGAGCTGGATTTAAATTTTGACCAAGGTCAAAGCTTTAAGGGCCAGCTTATGATATTCAGGATTAAAGGAAGGCTAAGATTTACATATAGTAGCCAGACTGAAATGAAATAAGGGTGGAAACACAAAAGCTCGTCACCAGGAACTGAAGGGGAGAACTATGATGGTGGGTCTTGGCAATTTGTACTCAACTAAAGAAACAGGAATTAAATAAGAAAACCCCTCCGTGTGTAACAAATCCTTGGCAGTTCAATGACATTACAGCTTTCTTACTTAAAATCAAATCCATGTTGTAGTCTGTGATAGAAGGCTTTATCCCTACCTGGTTGGATAAGAGATTAGTTTTTACGAAAGGAAAACCAGGGAAAACAGGTTGCTGAGGTGGGCCTTTCTCTTAAAATGGTCCCCAAAAGATGTTAGGGGACTCTGTCATCACTCTGGCTCCACTTGCTGTTTTTCTGCATCTGCAATTACTTTAAACTGCCTGAGGGAAACCCATTGAAAGTGCTTTTGAATTTTTACCGGAGTAAATTCTGGAGTGTTCAGGTGTTTACAACCAATCTTTCTTATTCGAATAGGAAATTGCTTTGGATTTAGAAGCCAACCTAGGAAATTGTCTTGATAAGCTAACATGCTTAGAAGGATCTGGAAGCCAAGTAAATAATGAATCAGGGCTGGGGAATAAGGGCTTTTGCAAGTGCTAACGACAGAGAATTTTTAACACTGGAATGTATTTTGATAGCTGTACAACTCAAAGAGCACTAGGCAGTTTTGATGAATTCCTCTAGCTTTTGCCACAGAAATACATAATGGAAACCAAACCTGCCAGAATGGAGACAAGTTAGAGCATCCAAATTATTAGGTTAGAAAATAACACCCAGAGATTCCCCATTGCTATAAAAAACACAGAACCTGTATTGATGAAGTAGGGGAAAGAAGGCTTTGAAATTTTAACTCAAATGTTATGAATTTAAATATGTGAGTATTACTTAGGAAATATGTAGGAGTAAATAAACCAACATTAGATTTTAAGTTTTCAGAACCGCCCCCCACAACACCCCACACTGAAGCCTTTGTGTTTTAAATAAATGCTTATATAATATACAAGCACAGTAACAATCCACAGAATAATGATCCACTTCTCCTTTGTTAGCTCAAATGCTGATGGGTAAAGACCACATCCCCCAGCCCTTGCTTATTATGGATTTATATACAGTGTGTGAATTGGATTGTGGAGTGAATTCTTTTTAAAAACTCACATCCAAATTGCTTATGGTGGCAAAGCCTTCGGATTCTTGAAATCATCATGATTGACTTCAATGCAGTTTATTCTATTTTGTATAGAGTAGGGACAGTCACATTTTCATTAAGTGACCCTGAAATTGTCACCTCTTTATGAAATGTGTGCTTTCTCATAGAGGCATGGAGAAAAGATCATGGAAATGAAATCCGCATTCCTGTGACCGAGTATCTCTCTTCGCTTTCAGAATGAATGGCTCAAAGTCATTCTGAAAGGACTTGGTTCTCACCCATCAATACAGTATTTTCAGAACTATTTTCAATACTATTATTACAATTCAAGCACAAATGTTGAAAAGATAAATTCTGTCACAAGTTTGACTAATTATTTCATTTGGTCTTCTGTATTTGCAGGCAACTTAAATAGAAAAACCAAAGGCCTCATTTCAAATGCAGCATCAAATTCAACAAATGAGACAGTCTATGAAGCCGATGACGTAACTCAAGAAAAAACAATGGATACAACACAAATCAATATTGCTTATTAGCTAAAATCCCTGTTTTAAAAGCTTACTGGAGAGATGGAGCATTAAGAATAAAGAATGCTTTTTTTATTTTATTTGGCTTTTTGAGAAGGGTCTCTCTACATAGTCTTGGCCATCCTGGGACTCACTATGTAGACAGGGCTGGCCAGCTCACAGAGATCCGCCTGCCTCTGCCTTCTGAGTACTGGTATTAAAGGTGTGTGCTACCACACCTGGCAAGAATGCATTTTCAATCAGCTTCTAACATTGCTTTTTCAATATTCGCCACTCACAAAGCAAGACCAGCTGCAGTTTTAATTAGCTCATTTATTTAAACACTCTCTAAGGTTCTGATAAATCTTTTTGTGTGTAAGTTTACTTTGTCAAGTTTCTGTATGACATGGAACTATGCTATTTCTTCAAAATAAAGAGTTTAACAATGACAGAAAATGAACCAATCTCAGTGAAGCATAATAAATGGGTTTGTTTCATTACCAACATTTCACAATTATTTAATACAGACTATAACTGCCATAAGAGATAATAATGGGTAAGTAAATCTTGGGGGGGGACTTGTCTCATAAACCAAAGGCTCTCAATTCTCTTAGAAATCAATGTTTTTGAAGGATTTTTTGGGTAATTAGAACATATTACCTTCATAAAAGTTAATATTCATTGGCAAAGATTATCAGTGTATAACCTGTAAAATGAGTACATCCTGTATTTCAAGTATACAAGGCAAATCCTGTTGGTACATTTCCTGAAGAATGTACGTAATGAAAGTTATAAAAGACGTAAGTTTGAATGTGAGCAGCAGGCTTGGCTGGACCTTTGACACACCCTGATGAAGAAGCCCACCTCTGGGTTACCCAAGGAAAAGCCACCTCCCCACCACCACCTTGTACCAACTGATGCATCTCTCTGCAACTCACAAGCATTAGGTGCTTCATAAGCTGATACAAAACATTAAAAGCAAAAAGCTTTATTAAACTGCTGCTCATCTTAAATACTGGAAAACATCTTTCAAATGATTTCTTTAGGTTTCATAAATATTCAGTGTAGTTCCATCTAATGTTACCATCTAACATATAAAAACAGTTTCAGCTGCTTCTATCTCAAAAGATTTTTCTTCATAAATATATCTATTAGGAAAATAGACATAGTTTTAAAAACAGAATTCAATAGAAAAAAAGAACTAGAGCCTGTGTTTCTGCACACCTCTGCTGAGTAAGGCTTCACAGCTGGAGATTTGTCTTTCAAAATGCGCTGAACATGGCTTCTTTAGTCTGATATCAAGAAGGAATACTTCCTGGTTCTTGTGCATGCAAAGCTCAGGGGTAGAAACTTTTCATCGTGTCTATCAAAATGATGGGTTTCTCTCAGGCTACCAGTAAGTTTTGAGGGGATGGAAATGTTTTCTTATCTGCAGTCTGGTACCATTGACACCAATCTCAGCAGCTACTGGGCACCTGAAATGCAGCTGATGTAACGGAAGTGACACGTGTTTATTATTTTATTTAAATGATTACATTTGGCTTCCCTATTCAAATAGAATAGTTTCACTAAGGTTTAAATATTAAAATGCTAGAGGGTAATTGAAGTTTGAAAGTTCAGACATTTTTAATTATAAAAATGACAGGTTTTGTTTTTCTTTTAGATCAGAAAAGCAAAGAAATTTTGTTTATTTTGTGCAGGCTTCGAGCTTTCACAGACACTTTTGATCTTTTCCAATAACTTTTTCAAAAAGAAGCCCCAGATGCCAGGCAGCAGTGGCACACGCTTTTAATCCCATCACTCAGGAGGTAGAGGCAAGTGGATCTCTGTGAGTTCAAAGTCAGCCTTGTCTACAGAGGGAGTTCCAGGGCAGCCAGGGCAACACAGGGAAACTTTTTCTTAAAAAACAAAAAAAGGGGGGTGGGGAGGAGAAAGAAGAGGAAGAGGGAGGAGGAGATAGAAGAAAGAAGGAAGAAAGAAAAGAAAAAAAGAAGCAAGCAAGAAAGAAAAAGAATGTGGGAGGCCAGCTCCCACGTTTTACAGAGTTCCTATGAGGAGGAGAGAGGAATAAGGAATTTGTAGCTAGAAAGACAGCAGAGATGAGACAGGCAGAAACACAGAATAGCTTCGGGAGGACCTGGGCCGATACCCAATGGCCCCTTCTAGCTCTTCAAAAGGGCTTTTTATAACAATGCCAAAGGGTGGGGCAAAAGACCTCCCCCTTGCTAGATCAATATATACAGCCAAGTGCAGCCAATAGTGCAGACAGACCCTTCCAAACACCTGGTGACCACACATGTGGTCAGTCCATCCCCTTATGCAGCCCTGCTGGGTAAAGCAAGCTCAGATTTCACTAGGAAACATCTGTGGGCTACCACAAGGGAAGGAAGAAAGGAAGGAAGGAAGGAAGGAAGGAAGGAAGGAAGGAAGGAAGGAAGGAAGGAAGGAAGGAAGGAAGGAAGGAAGGAAGGAAGGAAGGGAGAGAGGGAGGGAAGGAGGAAGGAAGGAAGGAAGGAAGGAAGGAAGGAAGGAAGGAAGGAAGGAAGGAAGGAAGGAAGGAAGGAAGGAAGAGAAAGAAGCCCCAGAATATGTGTTGCATTGATATAGAAGAGCCAGTAACGACATTTCTAGACCATCTCAGGTGGACGTCTGGGTGGAGTGTTTAGTCAAGGCGCGAACGAGTACAGCTTTATTTTCTTTGCTGAAAGGCAAGGGAAGGGACCATAAATGGCACAAAGAAGAGGAAATTAAGACTGCAGCCCACACTCTCCCTATCTGAGGGAAAGGCAAAATGGAGCCGCACATGGCTGTGTATACCATAAACAGTGTCCAAGGAGAGGAGGGATCCTGGACCCCTGCTGTGCTGGGCCCTTACGAAGGAGTTGAAGGGAGGGGCATGAGTAAAGTCAGATGACCCTGACCTTAGCAGATGGGGTTACTGTCACCTCTGTTCTTAGACACTGAACCTAGTACCATGATTAGCTGGCATCCTTGACATGTGGCCTGCAGAAGTAGCTCACCTTTAGGTTACCTGAGTGGACCAAGTGATGTGTCTTTCTGTAACAGTGAGCAGTGGTGCTTCAAAAATTGAGACAAAATATTAAAAGCAGGAAGCCTTATTTAATTATGGCACAGTCTATACATTTAAAATATATTTTAAATTATTAATTTGGGCTTCACCAATACTCACACAGTTTTAAGTCCATCAAGAATAAAGTGAAATTAACAAATCACATTTTGAAAAAAATGTACATGCATATAAATGCTGAGAACCATCTGATGGTACAGTAAGGCTTTTTTATTTTATTACTTTTTTGGTTTTAGGAAATATAAGCCATTGTGTAATTTATAAGCAACAGAGCATAAAACCCTAAAATTATCTTCTATGTGCACTTTTAATGACAGCAATTTCATCTTTTAAAAATTTTGGAATTATGAAAGAGATGAGACCAAACCCCAGTAAAAGCCATTTTCTTCCTTAAAACGCTGTCATATCTCATGGCTTAGAGAGTAAAATCTATTCTTACAAACACGGAGCCTAAGGCCTCCTTCTCTTGGTTGCAGGAACCAGGAACGGTGTCTCAGTTTTTACCACTCAGACTTACACAGGCACACTAGCCCTGCAGGGCCTCCATTCCTTCAGGCACACAGTTCATCTTATGTCATCGTTTTCTTTTTGCACAGAACTCCCTCATCAAGAACTTCCCGGGCTCCTCTTGTCAACCTTAATAACATAAAATTCAGGTGTTATGCTCTCTCAGCAGCCCCTCTAACTGCTGCAGATGAAGGCAGCTCTGTATTTCTTGCCATGAATCTTGGGGTTCACTACTGTGCTCACATGACTGTAGTTCTCATGGTACGTCTACCAGCTGGACTGTGAGCTCCTCAGGGCAGCAGACGGGCATGATCTACAGCTACTAGTAAGAACTCTGCTACCTACTTCAAGGCTGAAGGAAACCTAGAATCTCGAGTCGTAAATACAGACACACACACAGTTGTCCAAGTTATCATTTGTCAATACGCTGGCCTCCAAGAACTAAAGGGGTAAGAGACATACTAAATGTGAGGAACTGAAAAAAAAAAAAAAAACCCAAAATGGGCGGTGGTGGCCCACGCCTTTAATCCCAGCACTCGGGAGGCAGAGGCAGGTGGATCTCTGTGAGTTCAAGGCCAGCCTGGTCTACAGAGCAAAATCCAGGACAGGCACCAAAACTCCACGGAGAAACCCTGTCTCGAAAAACCCAAACAAATATAGCTTTTAGACAACAGATATGAGAAAAAGAATGGAAAAGCCAGGGAGCATGCTCACCAGCTTAAAATACAGTAGCTTCTAAGTGTCAGATAACCTAGCTACAGACAGAAATCTACATGTAAATTCTGTCTGCATTTGGTGGCTATGACAATTAGGTCAGAACAAAGTGAATCAAACACCATTTATTTACTTAAGTTGGCATGTTGAGCAGTCATAATAATAAACTCAACCTTTACAGAATGCTGGCTGCTTGTCTATAATACTGCCTTAAAAGAAAATTATTTGAATTTCACTAAAAGTGATCTGAGAGAACACAGTACAATATTTCATAGGCAAGAGACACCAAGGCCCCGAGACGTTAAATGACTTTGCTGGGGGTTACACGGGGAGTTTGAGATGGAACGTGCTCAGGGTGGTATGGCCAAAGGCTGCAGAGGGGCTTAGAGGAGACAGAGTGCAGCCAGGGTTGTACAGGCTGCACAGAGAGGTACCACACCAGCCCTCTGGACTGTTACTACTAAACCAAGTGTTCTTTCTGCTTCATACTGCCTAAGAAGAAATTTCATGCATTCACTTTCCTAGGAGGTATTAGTGAGATTTGCATCCCATTCCAACAACAACTTCTTACTTTAGAAAAAATAAATGACTTTTACTTTGATACTTCATAAGGTATACTAATATGATAGTGAAATTCATTAATCATGTTAAGATTATTCCTGGGGGAAATGACTGGTCCATTAAAATTTTTTATTTTATTATAGCAGATTAATGAGTAAGGGCTGATTGTATATATAAATAACATTTCTGAATCATTAGCTAAATTAAGAAAAAAAACCCTTATAAGTCAATTTACATTTTCTTACAATTAACAGAAATAAAACTCACAAATATGATGAACTCTTCATTTACAACTGATGTCACTGATAACAATTCTACACATACAAAGTGTATTTCTTTATTTGCTTTTTAAGTTTAAAATAAAAAAAAAACCTTAAATTTACATGCACATGCATATTTCTGTGTGAGCTTCTGCTAGGTGCTCATGGGTACCACAGAGGTCAGATGTAGGTATCGGATCCCTCGCGACTGGAATAACAGGGTTATAGGTGCCCAGTGAGGATGCTGGGAACTGAACTCAGGTCCTCTCTAAGAGCAGCAAGAGTGTTTAACTGTTGAGCCACCTTTCAGCTCCCTGATATTTTTTAAAAAGGATTTTGAGAATATTTATTTACTTTTATTAATCCAGATAACCAAAGAACTGAACTTTCACAAAATTAGTGTAGACAAAACAAGTCCTTAAAAATCTAAAAGTCTGCTGTGCTGTGGTGGCGCACGCCTTTAATCCCAGCACTCGGGAGGCAGAGCCAGGCGGATCTCCGTGAGTTCGAGGCCAGCCTGGTCTACAGAGCAAGATCCAGGATAGGCACCAAAACAACACAGATAAACCCTGTCTCGAAAAAATAAAAAATCTAAAAGTTTTGTGCTTTAGTCCTAACAACTGACTAAACTCCAAACAAAATTTCTTTTTATGGGTCAAGAGAGTAATCTGTTTGTGGAAAAGCTGAAGGTACGTGCACCTCATGGAAGCAATGCTAGGGAAGGGTGTGGGTGTAGCTTCTGTGAAATCTGAGCAGAGAGGAGAGTATGTTAAGGGATGTATGAGGCCCTCAGGGCATTCAAGTTTGGGGGCAGAGCAAGGGAAGATAGGTAAAGCTCTCCTGCCCGCAAGACCAAGTATACTTCCCTGACAAACTTGGCTGCAGCCGTGTCTCTACTTCATCAACTTGAAGATATATAAGTGCACCAGAGCAAGGTACTTAGAAACTTGGACGCTGTTCCAAGCTAGCAGGCTGGTTTTCAATGCTTTTACAGCGTAAGTTAACTTGTTGGGATTCAGGAATACTAGATGTTAAGATACACTATACTGATGACCATGAAATTAAAAATGTGAGAAACATTTATATCTACTAACATGTCATTGAGAATGCTTATTTATGTACAAGTCTCATTATTATACAAAGGCTTTCATGATGCTACCCCTAAATCTTCTATTTTGAAAGTACAGATGAAATTCTTGATTTTAAATTTTTTACAGTGCTACTAAGATTTGTGACTGAAGTGAGAGAGGAAATATCAACATTGGCGATCTGTGAAGTCGTAAATTCAGTGTAAAACTCACTCCAAAACCATTTCAGAAAAAATAAATATATAGGCAAACATTCATAAAAACTGCCACAATACTCATATTTGCAAGCATCATATACACTAGATATAATAAAAATCAGTTTTAATGAGGGTTTTGCTGTTTCCACACAAAAAAAGGTGTTTGAGGTATCACCGTAAGCCATGCCAATATGGCACATGTGTATATCAACCCAGGATCTACCTAATAATCCTGACCAGCACAGAATCTCCCTGCCAGACTTTCTAGTAAGCTAAGTGATTCTCTTTAAAAAGGGATATTTTAATTGTTATAAAAACATGGGAGGCAAGTGCTAGAAACATGCATTTCATAAAACAATGACACTTGTTATAAATACTTTCATTCTTATCTTCCTATAGATCCCATTCATGTAAAAATTTGAGATCGGTAAAGCAGTTTTCTCTTCAATGATACTATTTAAAAAGCCTAGAGATTTAAAAACAACAGTGAATAACTTCACTATCTTTATACATTACACAGTAGATAAAGCTATTAAAATCCTCAGTATCAAGAGCAAATCACTACCACCAACCTAGCTACATCACTGGAAGGCGGACACCACTCAGTAGCTGCTATGGAGATGACTTGGTTGGACTTCAGTAAAGCCATGTGATAATTAACTTATGCCCAACACCCAGAAACACACATACCCAAAAGGATGTGCTTTGCATGTACAAATATCTATACTTGAGGCATGGCTGTCAAGTAAGAAGATGGATTTAATACAGATGGGTAGAGAGATAAGGGTCCCAACATGTGAAAAATGTCTTTATGGAAGAGGCTGGGATTTTCTGCAAAGCGTAGTTACATAGCAATTCCAAGGAAGGTACAATAATGAAAAATATTGAATTCTTCAATTTCCTGAGTTAGGCCAAAGAGTCGGTTACTTTTTGGTGAATTCAGAACGGTTAGGGGAAGAACGTTTTTCCTTTTTCCTCTTCTTTTTTTCCTTTTTGTGATGTTTTCCTTTTTTTGATTTGTTCTTTTTTTCTTTTTTCTTTTCTTTTTTCTGATATTTCTGTTTCTTTTGTTTTGAAGAGTCCTCTTCAGTGGAGCTGGAATAAGACCTATGGGCAAGAACACATTATGACTAACACTGCTCTTAGGACTGGAGACATGAATTAAGTAGAAGTTGAGCTGCCTTAATTCCTGGAAGAGGAAGTGTAAACACAGATACTGAAAATCCGCTTCCTATTCTCTTTAGATGCAGAATTCAAAATTTTTGCTGCTCGGTCACAGAAGCTGATAAAGCTACATCTCCATTCTGCTCAACTGTAGCAATGTAATGTGACGGGATGAGAATGACATTATCTTTCTGGGCTGTGACAGGTATGCATGCTGTCTGCCCGTCAGAATCTTACAGGGAGAACTAAAGCAGAGCTCACCGACCTCATGCACAGAGCCCACTTGTATAGGTAATAACTTGTTAGCACATTCTCTTAAGTCACAAAAGGATGCAATTATGGCTAAATGTAAAAAGGATCCTAATTGTTCCTCAGTATGAATGGATAAGAGCTGAAAATTAACAAAATAAAAGCACTTTTGTAATTCCTGTGATTTTTCATGATAATGAACTCGATTCCTTCTGCTTGCAGGGCTAGAAAAGAACACTTGTACTTCCAAGTAGTTTTTATCTGCTGCAGAAAGCAAGCTTTTAAATGAACACTGCATGTAGATGAGGATGATTTATCATTATACTTTATTAATATCTTAACACAAAATGGAATTGCCTTCCCTGACATGGGCTGCAGCAGGGGATGGGGCTGAGCTAAGGAAAGAAACAAACAAGAACTCCACCTTTTCAGATCTTATATAAAGTACATTTTACCTACATCCAAACTAAAAATATATGGACAAGACAGAAACTGAATTAATTTAAAATCAACAGGCACCTTAAAAGTTAGTTCATACCGGTAACATTATATTGATTGAGCAGGTTCTATTTATATGTTTAGGAGCCTGCCTATCTATCTGTCTGTCTGTCTGTCTGTCTACATAAAAATAATATTTGAAAGCTTTTTTGAAAAAGCCATGTATTTATTTATTTGAGAGAGAGTGGGGGAAGTATATGGGAGGGGCTGGAGGGAAGAAAGGGAAGGGGGAAATTCTGTAATTATATTTTAATTAAAAAATTTTTTTTTAAAGTTAGCTTAGCAATTTAGGAACTAAAACCCAAACTAAGAAACTTCAGGACAGACTCAGAGCAAAAGTGAATCCATGGCCTGCAGGGCTCGGGGATCCCTGTCCCTAGAAGTGGCTTGAGTGTGTCCCTGACTCCAAGCTTCCCCTCACTTCCCTCCTGTTCTCTTGCTGGCCTACTTATTTGCACACACACAGCTTCTTCTACACCTACACATCTCTTTGGTCCTGGATTTGCATCTTTAAGGCAAAACTAGGTTTGGGCACAGCACACCATCAGACGGCTATCTGTACATGCATGGAGAAGTTTGGGTGTTAGGTCCTAAGGTCTGCAAGGCTTGATATGGACAGATCTGAATATAATCTCTAACTACAAACTAAATGTGCCAGATCATGGAAGACTACACAGCCTCAGGTTTCTTGCATGCAATGCAGCCTGCTGCCTTAGCACAAATAACAAAACACTAGTCAGAAATCCAAGTCTCTGCTCCTAGCAGGTTTTATGTTAGAGATTAACTCCCAACACCTGAAAGTAAGCTAACTTTGACAATTCACAAGTTTTCTGAAGTATTAAAATATATGTAGTCAAGTGCATTATAAAATTATAAAGTGGTAACACCTGATTAAAAAAAGAAATGAAGCCATTCAGGGAGAATAAAGTCCAGAGCAGACCTAACTATGAGCAAACGTTCAAAAACATGTCTACTTATTTTAGTATGAATAAGACTGTACTTAACAACCAGGGGGAGGATTTGTCTCTTCACTGCATTTGGTCAATTTCTTTAATTAGTCACTGAAAATCTTACCAGAAAAAAATTCAAAATAGCTAGTGAAGGTTGTGAAAGATCTGAAGGAAGTTTGGGCTTATGAAATTCTACTGAATTCCATTAATAAATTAATTTCTTAGTCGTGATAATGATAGAATACAGACATTTAGAATCCAATTTCAAAATTAGCACAAAATATATATGAAGAATTTAGATGTGTATCTAATCAAAATTTCCGCTTTTGCTCTAAATGTGAAACCCAGAATACAAATGCACAAAGTAACATGATGACGTCACTTCTGGTTCCTATTTCTAATGTAGGGGGCGTTGCTACTTCACTAGAGTAAATACAAACATATAATTCTCACTAAGAAAACTCTAAAAGTAAATTAACTGGACTACATGAAAAATAAAACCTATAATCCTTACTGGACTAACAGCTTATGGTTTTCTTTTTCAACACCCAAATAACCTGTTAAAATGTACCTTTTCCTCTTTTTCTTCAATTTAATTTTCTCCTTGCTTTTTTCCTTTTTCTTCTCCTCTTCTTCATTTATTCCTGTAAGGGAGAAGGTCGAGGAAAAAAAATCAAGTCACCATGAGTCTACGTACAAATATGGTGTGTGTATGTGTGTGTGTGTGTGTGTGTGTGTGTGCGCGCGCACGCGCGTGCATGCACCTGCCTGTGTGTGCATGTGTGGGCACCTGTATTTTAGTTTATACTTAGAAAGATGAAGTTAACAGAAACAGGTGTAGAAAGTAAACACAGGCAAGGGCCTGAAAGATGACTTTTCTTTCATAGATGGTAATTACAATATAATGGTTGCATCTTCAATTAGGAAACCCAGAGATCACATTAGCTCATAAATTATGTCTTAGTAAATTTAAGAATGAAATCATATCGAGCATCTTGCTGATCACAATGATAGGAAATTAGAAATTAGTATCAAGAGGAAGATTGGAAAACTTACAAATATGTGTAATCAAACAACACACCTTGACCCAACTTAAGAAGAGTCAAAGAGGAAAGGGAAAGGGGGCACACGAGCTTCTGCAGGGGGATGGAGAGGAAAGAAGAGGGAAAACAGGGCACATGGGCTTCAGCTGGGGATGGAGAGGAAAGAAGAGGGAAAACAGGGCACACGGGCTTCAGGAGGGAAGGGATGGAGAGGAAAACCAGGGTATTAGATATCTGCACCAACAAGAATCGGAGACTGCCCCTCTGGGCTCTTTGTGTTTAACTGCTTCTCCTACCTCAAGTGGGAAAAATACAAAAATTACTGTTTAAAGCTTTCCGAAAAGCTACAACACAATGAGTTTACTTCTGTTTAATATCTACATAGAGGATGTGAAATTTACAAACCTACAACATCATGTTTATCCCATTACAATAACAAGGCTTTTATACACAAGATGGAATATAAGATCAGAGATGTTTCTTTTACAACCAACTGAAGCTGGTTTTTGTTTTTTTTTAAAAATAATATAAAAACTTCTTATATAAATCTTTTAATGATTTTAAAAATCATTTTTACTTATGTGACCATGTGACTATACACCCCATGTATGCAAGTGCTGTGGAAGCCAGAGGAGGGTGGAGTGCTGTGGTCCGCAGGAATATATCACAAGAACTCAGCTGGTTATGGCAAAGCCACTACCTGGAGGGATCAGGGAATTCCTCCAGAGGAAGCCAAATTCCAAGGAGCTTTTGGTGTTATTTGGCTTGTTATATATCAGCTGTATTTTGTTATGAAAATCATGTGTGCCTTCACAGTTTTCCCAATTGACCTTTCCCTAAGAAGGGCTAACAGTATGGACTGATCACTATCTGGACATACACATTCCAGGACTTTGGAGAACAGCCTCAGGAAAGGCTTTCTCTAGAATCAGATATCTCCCTTAGCCACTTTCAAGGACTATCAGTGATAACAGTTCACATGCTAGTCACCTGACTTAAGGTAAATTCCACAAGGAGACACTGCTAGGTGTCTTTACACAATTTAGCTGGGACCCTCCCTTCATATACCGGGACTTTCAGGGGCACTGGATGGAGAAGAGAAAAAGGGTATGGAAGAACTAGATGGGTAAGAACTTCAGAGGAACAAACTGAGACAGGGAAGAACTAGGTTGAAGGGCTAGAAGAGAGTACTAGAGGAATGAGATGGAAGATGAGGAAGAGTCAGATGGGGAAGAACAAGATGAGGAAGAACAAGATGAGAGAGAAGGAGATGGAGGAAGAGCTGTTATGGGAAAGAACTAGATGGATGACAACCTAGAAGGGGCAGAACTAGATGAAGGAATTAAGATAGAACCTGGAGGGGACAACAGATAAATGTAAGGAGAAATTGGGCAAGAAAGGAGCTAAAAATGAAAGCAGAGCTTAAGCTTGTAGAGAGAGAACTGACAGAATAATAAAGTGTATGGACTAAGGAATTTCGTGTACATAGATTCATTTTCTTTCTTCAAAGATTAATTATCAGCTGGTTGTAGATTCTTCCTGGACCCTGGGAGGGGACTATTGAGAGGCTGGACCCCCTTAGTTCCCATAGTGGAGGATTCCCTGGAGCTGGTTTTATAAGCAGCTATGACTTCCTGAGGTGGGAGCTGAACTCAGTTCCTCTGGAACCACCGCAAACTCTCGTAACTGCTGAGACATCTCTCCAACCCCTCTTAGGCAAATCGTGGTGAGAGTATATATCCAAAAGCAGAGAGGAAACTCCTGGGATTATATATTGGCAGTCTGAGCATTCTCGCTTGCTTATGCCTAGGATTCTTTGTGTACTTAAAATTGCTACTGAGCTTCCGAGCATCTAAAATCTCTGGTATTTATCAATGGGACCTGACAATCTGATGTTTGTCTTGCATCAGTATAGCAGGCCACAAGCGAGGAAAAGGCAAAACACCAGCTCTGGAATCAGAAGCTGACTTGCCTCCTGATCACTAATCTCATGCCATGACTTCCGTCAGCCACGTTCTTAGGTATGCTGTAGCCTTTGCATGCAACAGGAAAGACAACCTGGTGACGCTCACAAAGCGTTACACGCCCCAGGGGAGCAGCGGGAAGCTGCTGCTTACGTTTCTCCTGCAGAGCCTGCAGTTTATTCAGCTCCTCGCTTTCTTCATCGCTGTCCTCGCTACTTGTGCTGCTGACATCCAACACGATGTCCCTCTTGGGGTCGACCCGGAGAAAATTGCGGCACTCAAAGGTCAGATGACCAGCTAGATAAAGAAAACAAAACCAAGAAGGATCAAACTACACATGTACTGTGCTCTCTGCTTTGGTGCTTTCACAGGAGGCAACAGAGTACAAGTTCAATAACAACACAAAAGCCTGAACTTTTATTCTGTTGCTCAAGTTTAGTATTCTCACCATATGGTTTTTGCTTGACTACAGTATTCCAACAGAATTTTCCCTTCTTCAATGGAACTTTTTTGTTTTTTTGAGACAGGGTTTCTCTGTGTAGTTTTGGTGCCTGTCCTGGAACTCGCACTGTAGACCAGGCTGGCCTCGAACTCACAGAGATCCTCCTGGCTCTGCTTCCCAAATGCTGGAATTAAAGGAGTCTGCCACCACCGCCTGACCTTCAGTGGAACATCTAATTCAAGAAACATTGTGGGGGCACTTGTCATGCATTTCAGAACACTGAATCAGCACAGGGTTATTTTACATGATTTACATTAGGTGACTAAAAACACACTCTTATACATGAAACTTTATGTTTTATTCCCTCGCTCTAGTCTTTCCTCCTCTGCTTGACTACTGACTCACCCGGTTCTATCTTTCATCTAATTAGAGTGGTCATAATGCATAAGCAGCAACAAAACTAAAAATACTTCTCTAAAGGATTCAAAACATGAAACACTTAAATTCTGATATCATTTTGCCTAAAATTCTCCCACTAAGAAGACTTCGGTAATTGTTCACTGTGATGGTTATCACTAACTTGATCCTGACAGGACCTAGAATCACCTGAAGACAAGCCTCTGGCTGTCTCTGGGGGCTTAGATTAGGTTAGTGGAAGTGGAAAGACTCACCCTACACATGGATTGGGTCCTGGACTGAATAAAAAGGACACAGTGGGGCCGACAAGTTGGTTCAGTGGGTAAGAACACTTGCCACTGAGCCCGAGGACCTAAATTCCATCTCTAGGACCCACGCAGTGGAAGGAGAGAACACACTCCACAGGTTTCCCTCTGATGGCCACATGTTGCCATGACACATAAGTAACCACACACACAGGCACACCCACCCCCCCACCCCCGCTACACACACACAGACAGACGGGGCGGGGGGTGGGGAGAGGGAGAGCGCTTTAGTGGTTCTATTATCTTTCTCAAGCTCTGCCTCAGTCCTATGCCAATTCCATTCTACCTTCTAAAGTGGTTACGATGCTGGGATTACAGGCGTGGGTCACTATACCTGGAGTTTTTTTTTTTTAATGTGTTTAAAAAAATTAAAGGTTTATTTATTTTTATTTTTATGTGTATGGGTATTTTGCCTGCGTGTATATCTGTGTACCTCATGCCTGGTCCACGGAGGCCAGAAGAGGGTGTCAGATCCCCTGAGACAGGAGTTCTAGATGGGTGTAAACTGCCATGTGGGTACTGGAAATCTAATCTGGGCCCCCTGGAGAGCAGCCAGTGCTCTTAACCACTGGGCCGTCTCTCCAGTTCCCAAACGAGTATATATTCTAAAAGCAGACTATTAAATTGGCTTATGCGGCAAGCAGAGCTGGTGGGCGGTGAGACACTAGACAGTTAGGATGTCCACATGACATTGCCTTTCAAATATGCTCAGTTTATTCACCCAAACAGTCCTTACAATGTCATGTTATTATAAAGATTACAAGTGTTCCATGTGAACTGACATCTCACCAAACGGGGAACAGTCAGGCAGGAAATGCTACAGGCTTCTCCTGGGGAACCTTCTATTATACCTGGAGTTTATATGATGCCAGGGACTGAACTCACAACTTAGCGAATGCCAGGCAAATACTCTACTAAGAGTCAAATCATTGGCCTCTACAACATCAATTTTGAAGAATAATTTCACAGCACTGGAAAAATGGTACCTGCCTCAGTGTAAGCTGTACAGCTCAAGGTTTGGTTGCCAAGTCTGCATTGTTCTTTTCTTTGTAATTGTTGTTTTATAGGCACTCAAGCATACCATGAGCCTTCTTGCTAATACCCCTAGACGGTTAAGTGAAAATTTCCTAATCCCCGCTTGACAGTTAGGGTAGGGATCCCGGCTTTATGTGAGGGCCTCCACTCTAGCCACTGCCACCATCAGGGCTCTAAAGCTCCACTGCAAACAGTTCTGAAGGCTGCTCAGTCAGTATGTGACTGACTCACTGTGTGTTCAGCATGCACTCCTGCTTCACTTTAAGACCATTTTCATCCCGGCACCGGGTGGGTTGTCCTTCCTTCTGGGAGCTCGGCTTCTTGGTCTGGCTCCGCTCTTCTCGCAATATTTCCCTCCAGCGCTATGCACCTGACATGGGAAAGCGGGCTTTTCACTGCAGGCTAGCTGGCCATCGCGACCAGAATTCCTCGTGATGCGATCTGACTTTACACCAGTTAGCGTTCTCCCCAAAGGCCTGGCACTGCAATGAACATGTAAGGAACACACCCTGCTTCTGCTTCCCTTTAAGTGACACGACCATTACTTGTGAAACTACAAACAGAGTTGTAGTCTGGGTTGTGTCTGTTGCGATTGTTGTTCTTACTGGGTGTAAGTGAAAGAAGCTTAGGACATCACTGTCTTCCTAGCTATTTATTCCCTCACAGTTTCTTTTCTAAATATACTCTAGGAAGATGAAGGGTAAAGAATTATTAGAATGTGAGGGGCTAGGGAGTTGGCTCAGTGAATGAAGTGCTTGCCATCCCAGTGTAAGGAGCAGAGTCTGGGTCCCTACAGTCCTATAAAAAAGGTCAGTGGGCATGGTGGACACCTGCAGTCCCAGCACCTGGGAGGCAGAGACATGATCCATGGGGCAAGGCGGCTCATCAAGCTCTGGGTTTAGTGAAGACCAGGTTCAGGATGACACACTCCGAATGCAGGTTGTCCCTTCCCACGAGGTAGAGGCCCAGATGGAATAAAAGGGGAAAGGGATGTCAGCAGCCCAGGACTTCTCTGCTTCCTGTCAGTAGTGAGGTGAATCACACCCCACCTGCCATCATGTTCTCAGAGACAACAGAGCAGACCACGATAGCTAGGGACCCAGGAAAGCTCGAATTAAAGGAAACAATCCCTCCCATTCTGTTGCTACATCAGGCATTCTGTCAGAGTGACCAGAAAAGAAAAATGCCATGGCTAGCTGAATTCTGTCAAGAGTGCCCATCACTCAGGGGAAGAACAGTCAGCTGGAGCAAGTGTCTTCCTACACCTTAAATAATAGCATAGACCTCGCATCACATTACACGCCAAACTACACTCAAAGAGGACCAAAAGACACAAAATACAGGGTCCCAAGCCACCAAACCTTTATAAGAAAGCACAAGGGTAAATCTTGGCCGTTTTGGATTTGTCAATAGACTCTTAGATGTGACACCAAAAGCACAGAGCATCAAAAGAAAAAGAAATTCATCAAATTTAATTTTATCAATCTAAAGAGCCTTTTGCAAAGAACATTATCAGGAAAGGGAAACATAACAGAACTGGAAAAATACTTATAAATCATGTTTGGTAGAGTTTGATATCTGTTCACTGCATGTAAGAAACAACTAAAACTCAGTGAAAGCATGACCTAGTCTAAAAAAAAATGGCAAGACAAACAATTATCTTCAGAAAAGAAATGCAAATGGCCCAAACTATATGAACAGTGGTTCCAAATTATTAGAGAAAAGCAAATCAAAACAAAGATGAAATACAACTACCTTCACACCTGTTCGGATGGTCTGGACTGTACTCAACACTTCCCACAGCAATATGTAACTTCATTTCCATGCCAACAACTAGTTCTTCACTCTCTGGGTACTAACTGGGTATCATACAATTAAATCCATTCCTGAATTTTATTTATTCTTATGGGGGAGGGCATGCACCTGTGCCAAGGTGTGCATATGGAGGTCACAGGGCAGCTCTGCAGAGTAGGCTCTCTCCTTCCACCTTTATATGCATTGCAGGGACAGGCAGACCGGCAGGCTCATGTGGCAAGCATGCCAACCACCGAGACATCTTGCTGGCCCAGTTAAATTCATCCTGGACACTTTCTAGGCTTAGTACAGCTCCACAGATTAAGGGTTCAGTTTCACAAGGTTCTCCAACTTCAGATGTCAATCACAAATCTAGGCCACTCACATGGACTGGCCGGCTCTAAAGTCACAGAGTTCCCCGAAGCTCTTCGAATCTGGTGGTTCACCATAATGGTTCACTGAGTGAAGGGAAGCAGATGACTTACCATTCACATTTATTATGACATCCACAGCTCACAAAGAGCTAAGTGGAAGAGATGCACAGGGAAAATCTGGATGTGTCTGTGGGGGGCAGCCCTCTCTGGGTGTGCCATCCCCCAGTACCTCAGTATATTTACCAACCCCAAAGTTCTCAGAACTCTGAAGTGTATGGATTTCCATCAGACATGAATGGTTAATTAATATTCACAGCAACCTCTACGAGGTTAGGGACTATAATTAACTCATTTTGCAGACAGAAAACCAACACAGAACGGTTAAGACGTGTGCCACTGTCGCACATGTAGTAAGTGCTGAGGTGTTTACCTGAAACATCTGTTGTCAGAACTGCCAGAAGCGAATGTCCATGAAAATGAAGACCAGAAACCTTCTTCATAGTTATTTAATTGTGGTCTGTGATATTTATTTGTAAGTTTTTTTTTAATAACAAAGTTTATAAATCAATGTCTTGGTCTTCATGGAAATCTTTGTTAAATCAGTTATATTTGTTAGAAATAACACTTCAATGAAGTGGAATATTCTAAGAGCCAGTGTAGTTAGCACAGATGTCAAACAACTTTAGAGACAGCAAGTGCTGCCAGGAATAACTATTGGGAAGGCCTGTGGAGCTGCTGGATTTACCTCCAGGAATGCTGATTACAGAATCAAATCATATGACACTGTATGTAATTACATAGGCTTGGGTGTACCTTCTAATTCTATTATATTAATCACATTGGAAACATTGTTGAAATCAAGATTTTTTTTTTTGCACATGAGGAGAAATTCTGGGAATCAAACCCTTATACAAAGGGATAAGTTCAGAAATCATTCAAAAATTGTTTTTAATGCCTTTACTCTTCATCTGGTATCCAGAAACAAAGCAATACATAGGTACATATATAGTATATACAAACATACATACATACATACATATATACATACATATGTTTAAATTTTTTTAAAGATTTACTTATTTAATTTTACATGTATTTTTTTTTTTGTTTTTTGTTTTGTTTTTTGCCTGCATGTATGTATGTGTATCATGTGAATGCCTGATGCCCGTGGAGGCCAGAAAAGGATGTTAGATCTTTGGGACTGGAGTTTCAGATGGTTATGAGTTATCACATGGGTGGTGGGAATCAAACCCAGTTCCTTTACTAGAGCAATAAGTGCTCCGCACCGCCTAGCCATCTCTCCAGCATCACCTATATTTTGAAATACACAGTCTTTGACTTTTGTATTTTAAATGATCTTAGTTCTATTTTCTCAAACTTCTAATCTCCTCCAACCCCTCATATTTCATGGCACCTTTGCTAGTTATCACATACTGAGTCAACTCCAAACCCTGGAGGAGCTCAGGGGCCACCCATGGAGCTGCTGAAGTCAGGATGCCAAGCCATCCTGCCCCGGGAAACAACGGCCTCAGCACACACAGTAGACAGAACGTCACTTTTCAGTGTACTTACGGTAGCCACACTTTTTGCAGCCTGCTCGGACATTGTCCTTGTTGCAACCTGAAATACAATTGGAAAACATTTGGGGAAATACAAGTAAGTAAAAATAAAGACTTTATCATAAGATAAAACTCTAAGAAAACCTTTTGTTCTAAGAAAAAAAAATAACTAATCTTAGCAACATTACTCAACTTTTTTAACATTCAACTTACTGAAAGTGAATTTACCCAAATCATTTGGCTAATATTTCAAGAACACTCATTTTTTCTAATTCAATATGAACACAGCATTATAGTTGAGAGCTTAAACATTTTAGGAATCCCACATCATTGGGAAAGGAATTCTAGGATACTATAGCTTATTGTTCAAATTTAACTAATTTACTACATATATGGTACACACACACACACACACACACACACACACTAAGGTGTAACAAATGTTCTTGTGTTTCAGCAGAAAAAATAATTCCACCTTTCTCAAAGAAAATGGTAAAATTCCATAAAATTCACTGTAATTGTTAGGCATCATAATAAAATAACTTAAGTCAGCACTTGAACCTTGGGAAGTGAAAACAAAGTAGTCACATGTTCAATTCTGACAAAAGCTCACAAGCATTCACAGTGTCCAATTCTGACAAAAGCTCACAAGCATTCACATGTTCAATTCTGACAAAAGCTCACAAGCATTCACAGTGTCCAATTCTGACAAAAGCTCACAAGCATTCACAGTAGTCTTTCTGTGTAGCCAGTGCATGCGGATGGTGCTGAAGACACAAACACTACGAATGAAAGAAACCGATTTTTACAATTGTGACAAAGCACACACCAAAGAGAGGACGTGAATCCCTTCAAATGTCTGTTTCGGCAGCAAGGAAAACAGTCACAACGATGTAGAGCTGTCAACTACTGTCCTTCTCCAAATGATTTTTACCATCAAGAAGAGTAACTACACCCACTGAACACCTTCATGTTTCCCCAATCTCAGCTACTCTAGTCTACTTTCTAACAACATTTGCCTCTCTGGAGAAACCAGACAATATCTGTCCTTTTTAAAAGTGTGACACAACGTTTTCACGAATCATCTATATTATAGCATGCACCAGAACTGTAACGTTTTTTTGTGGCTGAATATTCCACTGAACATTAAAATATCTTTATCCTCTGACAGTGGCTTCTGGGAAGCAATGCAAGGCCCAGTGGAACATTATTCCCTTTCTCTGAGGAACGGGGTCTGCTTTCTAAATCCTTCAAATGAAGTTATCATCCCAATGTGAGACTATTGTAAAATGTAGAGAGCAGATAGAAAACATTAGTAATTATAAATGAAAATGATTCTTAAACCAATTCTTCACCATGATAAGCTTGAAACACTAGTTATTTCCCCTACTCCTAATTTGGAGGAAAAAGTTACACTAATTGAGCTGTTCTTGTAAACAGGGTCCTACAGTGTGCATTTTAATACCAAGCACTGCTCTGCTGCCACTAACATCTTTAGAGAGCATCCCAGTGGAATGCACCTTGCATCCAGGTGATGGGATCAGGTGAATGCTGCATCCTGCTGCTGACATCTGAGCCTCCCATGAACACAGCCCAGCTGTAAACATCTCCCCGCTAGCCTCTCTCTGAGTGACAGCTCTATCATGTGACGTCACTCATCACACCCTCCTCCTCCACCTTCCTAAGAACTCATTAGTTGCAGTTCTTCTGAAGCCTACTTTCACCTCAAACTCTAGAGAGTGTCACTATTTTTTTCTTTTTTACAGTATTTACATGTTTAAATCAGAAAAGGTGCCACTGCTGAAGTTTCTGAGCACTATGTACCGATTCCTTCCCCTTTAGACTCATGTTTCCACTTTGTCCTGTAAGAACCCACATGCCACAGTTAGTAGTATCCACTGTGGAATAAGGCTGGATTAATATAATCTAAGGCTTCGCCATTATGAAAATAATTGCATGTTGATGAAAAAGCTCAGAGAATACGGGTCAGTGTTAAGTTTGTTTCCATAGAAACCGCAGATGTTGAGAAAGACTGAACAACTGCTTCATGCACCATTACTGCTGCCACAGACTAACAATAACAGGCAGGTGTGAAGTCACCTCTGCCTGTGCTAGAGCTGAACTCACTGATAGCAAAAGACACTGATGGGAACTCATTCTTCAAGTGCTTCGTATTTCTAGAATGAACAGAACATGAAACTTTTCTCAAGCTATCTTCTTTAACCAAGACGAAACTTTCTATGACAGAGAAATAACCAGATCTTCTTATAAGCTCCTTCCTCACTAGCCACTGTCTAAATTCAGATCCCAGCTTCATTTGTGACCATTTGCGACCAGACTGCCTGGCCAGTGAAAAGCTTCTACATGGGCCTTCGAGACCAAGGCAAATGATACCAGACCTGGGAACAGTGATGTAATCACAGTTCAACCTGTTGTCAAGACCTAGCTTCTGGCTCAGTATCTGTAATCTCAACATCTGGAGACTGATGCAGGAAGATGCTGAGTTCAAGCCTAGTTGGGCTACAAAGTGAGTTTGAGGCCAGTTTGGCCTATTTGGGGAAAAAAGGCCATTTTCCAAAGCACTTAGGGCAGTGGAACAGTGCTCGGTTTGCTGTGCTTCGCCTTTTCTGGTTTCTGAGCATGGCAGGAAGGGTTTTCTTAGATTTAATAAACTCCTTGGCATCTTTCCTTTTCAACTTAACCTTTAGTTTTCTGTTGTTCAGACAAGAACTCTGGCTGGTACATGGTGAGGCCCCTTCCCAGTGCAGAGATCCCCTCTCCCAGTTATTTGCAGCTCCTGGATGTTCTTGGTTTACTCACACTAAATTGGCTTAGGCAGTGATGATGCCTCCTGCCCTCTTCATGTTATCCATGGTAATCGGGACCTCCAATCTAAAGGTCACCATAGAAGTGCATAACAGGACCAGGTTTTTTTTTTTTTTTGTGTGTGTGTGTGTGTGTGTGTGTGTGTGTGTGTGTGTGTGTTGTGTTGTGGGGGAAAGGGGGCATTGAGGGCTGCATGTCCAGGTGTGTGTGTGTGTGTGTGTGTTGTGGGGGAGGGGGACATTGAGGGCTGCATTCCAGTGGTGAAAACCTCCAGGAGCAAACTCAGAACACACTTGAAAGGTTGTGAAACAATGTTTTTAACTTGCAGGAGGGACAAACTCCCCACTGTGGAAAATCAACACATCCTGAGGAAAAGACCAACGGCCACTGGGAAAAAAAACGGGAGAGGGGCAACCAGTGGACCAGAAAGTACATGGAAAAGAAACAGGAATAATAACCTAAAACACGGAAAAGACGCTTACTTTCCTCTGTATGTGAAATGCCCATTAAAAATGGTACCAGGACTCCATTTTCACTTCTCAAAGGAGCTCAGGTAGAACCACCTGAGGAGAGCTTTGAGTGCGGCACACTCTGGAAGGGTCAGTGGGGTGGAACTCAGCACTGCACAGAGTCTACCACAAGGCCTTAATCCAACAACCCCCTATCTGAGAACTCATACAGTTCACTTGCACAAATGCAAACCAACTATGTATAAAGTTTGTAACTCTAAGAAAAGAAGGAGTTTAAATATAAGGAGAATACTGCACAAGTTATGGTATGAAGGAATGGGGCCAGTGTTTAAAGAAATACAACAATCTTTAACACATACAGGAAGAGGAAAGAAAGCTATACTATAGCAGAACTGTTTGTGATATTGCATATATGTAAGAAGGAAATTGAATTTTACTTCAGTTATCTATTTCTTTTCTTCTATAGCAGTGGTTCTCAACCTGTGGGTCAAGAACCCCCATGACCCTTTCACAGGGGTCGCCAAAGACCACTGGAAAATGTATTTATATTACGGTTCATAACAGTAGCAAAATTATAGTTATGAAGTATCAATGAAGATAATTTTATGTGTGGGATCAGCACAACACGAGCAACTGTATATTAAAGGGCCGCAGCTTTAGGAAGGTTGAGAACCACTGTCCATCAGACACACACAAATTCTTAGGGCCGCACATTTTTTTTTTTATCTGCAGGTCTTTTAATATAGGTAAGTTATATTTTAGTAAAGCAGTTGGCACAGAAGGAAAACTAACAAAAAGCAACAATAGGAAGCAAAAGCGAGAAAAGGATCCGAGAAGAAGGAAGCTGAGGCCGGAGGATCACGAGCTGCTGGGGTTACACAGTGGAGACAATGTTTCAAAATTTGAAACAAAACCCGCTAAAGAAAGGGAAGGAAAACAAGTGAGGAGATTCTCTTGGCGAAAACATCAGATTTGACATAAACGCAGTTACTTGGAAGGTATATTGCCTATGATTCCCCAAGTCAAAGATTAACTTTGAGCGATGCTCTGTAGACCTAGCTGGCCTGGAATTTATGATGTAGGCCAGTGTGATTTCAAAGTTATGGCGCTGTTCCTGCCTCTAACTCCCGAGTGCTGTGGCTCCAGGCAGGTACACCACGCTAGGCTCAAAGTCAACATTCAGCCACTGAAAACTGGAACTGTCAGGTCTCAACTACACAAGATGGTATTCTGGGCTCAGCACAGGCTGGACATTCAGCGTTCCTCAGAAACTTTGTTTCTGCTCGCCAGGAAAAGCCGTTACTTTCTCATCCACTCCTCCCTGCCCCTCCTCCGCAATCTCCAGCAAAGGGCAGCTAGTTCGCTACTAACTCTAACAAGCCTCGATCAGATCAGGGACCCTTCACTAGTTCCCAGGCTGTTCCAGCTAACCAGTCCTCTTCCCCCTGCAACATAACCCCGTAGAACAGGCAGGACTCTCCAATCATTTTTGCTCTCTTCTCTGTTCCCATACACCAGGCAACTGCCAATCTGCTTCTCTGCCCACCTTTTCTCTCTGCTCCTCTCTCTGTTCCTGAGAGGTAGCTATGGCAGACGCCCCAGATGCCTCTGGCTAGTCTCCCTCTCCTATCTACAACAAAATCTTCCCCCCTTAATCATGGAGCAGGCATTTAGGTGGTTTCTTTCTTTACTGAGTTCCTCGTATACCGTAAGAGCAATGAGTAGGACTTAGTTTCCTATTTTTATTATCTGCCTTGTACTTTGAAGACAATCATTTAATGCCAAAAGGAAGCAGTTAAAGCAATTAAGCTTTCTCTGTATCACTTAGCAACTGCATCACCTCTACCACAGGGCGCCATCTTTTCACTTTTAATTTGATTAGATTCAGTAACAGTGGGTTGGATTTCTTCTGTTTTGTAACAAATTTTCCATCTGATCATCTTATTATCATATAAGTTAATATACTGTGGGGCTCTTTCTATAGAATATAAATTTATTTATTTGTGTGTGTGTGTGTGTGTGTGTGTGTGTGTGTGTGTGTGTGTGTGTATGTATGTGTATTTAACCTCAAATAGTAGGGATATTAAATATAGGAATGCTAATGTCTGTACAATATATAATTCTGTCCTGTGAAAGCTGAATGCAAAAATAAAACAAGTGTTTAAACCTTTCCACTGGTTTATATTAATAGTTGTAGATATACTCTCCTTTGGGATCTCACCTGGATAATGAAACTAAAATAGAGAGAAATAACAGAAATTAGAAATGTCTCATGAATTTAAACAGTAGGCTAAATGACTTTCTTGATGGAAATTCTTTGAAAGAGCAGATGTTCCATTGTTTATGTCTCTTAATCATTTGATCTCTAAAAGAGGGATGAAAGTAATCCAGTCCCTTAAACTACTGATATGAAATAGCTAACTTCATAATAATAAATAATGCATAAAACTCTTCCTTCTATTTGCTTCAGAAAATAATCTATGAAGGCAAAGCAAAGCTGGGTATGAGACCACTGCGGGACGGTTGCCTTTAACTGGAGGCCAGCCTGCTGTATCGTGTGAGTTTCAGGCAGATCTGAGGCACACTTAGCAAGAAGTTATAGGGACAGGTTAGAGAAATCACCAAACTCCTTCAAAAATACGTTGCAACTGTCTCCAACTAAGAGAACAACAGCCTGTGGTCCTTCCCAACCCTACGATCCATAACTTCTCCCTTCGCTCTGCCCAAATCAGTGAGATCTTAACAGAGGAGCCCAGGTATCCATAAGTCCTGGGTACATAACCAAAAGCTATTGTCACGGGACAATAGTTTAATCTGTTGTCTAATGAAACAATCAAGCCTGCCAGCAATGGGTTGTCCTTGTCATAAATGAGCTATAAATCCTGCAAATGGGTGTGTAACTCTGAACTGGCATTAGAAAAGTCATCAAAATGAATAAAGTCCCTCACTACACTAAGCTACATCATATAGGTTATCTAGGGTAGTGTACTCATAGCTGTAATGCATGACAGACTGACTGGGCTGGGCAATATGAAAAACAGCACATAATTTTGCTAATAAGCATAAAGAGTGGCAGGCAAGACTGTCAGCTGAAAACCTGAGGCAGGTATGAATATATAATGAAGGGATGACAGTAACAAAGCCACACAGCACAGAAAGAAAAACACGTGAGAGGTCAGAAAAGAGCCAAGTCAGGTTTTCGCATCATCAAAGAATACATAAGAAGGGCAGAAAAAGGTAGAAAAGAATTGGTCATGCTCACAGCTATACACTTCGTTCTTGTAGAGAAGGAAGCTTTAATATTTTAGAAGCTGAAGAAATTCAAAACACTGTCCCCTTAGTTATAGAAACAATAAAACAGCTTATGAGAGGTTAAGTGGCTTAAAGAAAAATTACAAAATCCACAGGTAACTGTCTGCCTCCCAGGAATGATAGAATCAGACATGAGTTTATGACCATTATTTCAGCAGCCATGTTAGAGAGAGAAGTACCACCTACAGAATGGCTGAGGAATGAGGGAAACAGGTTGTAGTGTGATTTCACATTTCCCTTATTTACGTAGATGCTTCAGCAATATGCTGACCGGATGTGAGACTGAAATGTTAATGTAGCATTGTCATCCTCTACCCTGGGGACAGACTTCCCTGAGAGACCTCAAAGGGTTAGCTTTTGTGCCATTTTCATATCACTAACACACACAGCCACTTGTGCCTGGTCCACTCTTGGTGGAGAACAGTGACTTATGGA
>CABHPR010143473.1:1857-22026 GCA_902168415.1 Peromyscus melanophrys | reverse complement strand
TTTGTTTGTTTGTTTTGTTTTTTGAGACAGTGTTTCTTTGTATAGCCTTGGCTGTCCTAGAACTCTCTCTGTAGACCAGGCTGACCTCGAACTCACAGAGATCTGCCTGCCTCTGCCTCTGCCTCTCGAGTGCTGGGATTAAAGGCATGCGCCACCACTACCTGGCTATTGTGTCTAATTTTACTGAGATAGAATTGATGCTCAGTCAGCTATACTTACTTGAAATTACAATGTGATCATATGCCTGTGAACCCATTACCATATGCACTGCTAAAAAAGAAAATTGTTTATTGCTACTCTAAAATTTCCTTTGGTAATCTCTCCTTGATTTCTAGGCAGCCATTGATAATGCTACCTGTCATCATGGGTTAAGATTAGTTTGTATTTTCTAGAATTTTGTATAAATCGAATCATACAGTCTGCCTGAGCTCTTTTTATACCTGGTTTTGGCATAACAAGTTTGAGATACACATACTTAGTGATGGGATTCAGAATACACAGTTGCTTTTTTCCTTCAATGCTAATGATCAAACCCAGGGCATTACACTTGTACCACTGAGCTGCACCTTTTTTTAACTACTGAATAGCATCTCATTTTATGAGCATACTACAGTTTATCCATTCCTCTACAGATGAGCACTTGGATTTTTTCCCATTTCTAACTTCTCTCAAATTGCTGTGGACATTTGTGTATAAGTCTTTGCATGGATAGGTGTCTTTATTTCTCTTGACATGTTTTTACACAGGTGTGATTACTTTGCAGTAATCCATTGAATTGTATATGTTTGTGCAATTTTATATTTAAACTTCAGTTAAAACAAAAACATTAGGGGCTGGAGAGATGGCTCAGGGGTTAAGAGCACTGACTGCTCTCCCAGAGGACCCCAGTTCAATTCCTAGCACCCACATGGCCACTCACAACTGTTGGTAACTCCAGTTCCAGAGGATCTGACACAGATATACATCCAGGCAAAACACCAATGCCCATGAAATTTAAAAAAAAATTAAAAAAACAAGATGATAATGTCAGGCATGGTAGTACATTCCTTTAAATCCAGCCCTCAGGAGGCAGAGGCAGGCAGATTTCTTGAGTTCAAGATCAGCCTGGAGTATGTAGCATATTCTAGGACAGCCAAAGGTACAATTTTCCCCTATACTGGGGATTGGACCCATGTCCTCACGTTTGCCAGCCAGAACTCTGTTGTTGAGCTTTACCCCAGCCCTATGAAATTCAACTTTCCCGCGTGAAATTACACCTGTGTGACTTCATTCTAGCACTTAGGGAGTTCATTCACTGTCTGACAGAACTCTTTCCCACTCCCTCTAAAGCATACCCGGTCAGTTGACATGTTACATTACAGCGGTGCCCCTTATTGCTTTGGTTCCCTTTTCTGGCTTCCATGGGGACTGCCACATGTAGTGCAGAGATATAACACCACAGTCAAAACACCATACACATAAAAATACAAATAAATAAATAAAATATTTTTAAAAATTACAGTGTGTGAAGACTAACCATATAACTCTCCATCTTCAGGTATAGCGTATTGGTTAGTGTGCAAGGAAATGTTCATACGTTCTTCAGCGAGAAGATCAGCTACTGGAAGGCTACTTGCCATATTGATAGCCAAAATCCTACTTCTGGATTATTTGTATTAGTGCTTTTCAGTTACTGTGACAAAGCATGGTGACCAAGGAAACTTACAGAAGAAGTTGTTTATTTCGGCTTATGGTTCTGGAGGATTAAGAGTCCTTCTTGGTGGCTGGAGTATGAAGCCGAGAGCTCACATCCTCAACCATAAGCACAAAGTAGAGAAAGCTAACTGGAAGTGGCATGGAGTTTTGAAACACTCAAAGCCCACCTCTAGTGTCATATTTCTTTATCACACTTCCCTAATCAGTGCCAACAACTAGGGCCTGTGGGGGTCATTCTCATTCAGACTACTGCATTCCTTTCTCCCCGCCCCAATTAGTTTATGGCCATATCATAATACAAAATTAATTTAGACCAACTTCAGTAGTCCCCATAGTCTTCTCTCAACACTATTTCAAAGTCCAAAGTCTCTTCTGAAACTCAAGACAATCTCTTAATTGTAACCCTTTGTAAAATCAAAAAGCAAATTACATATTTCCAACTTAGTGTTCCTAAAGGGAAGAACTGGGGTATACTATGGAAACACTGGATCAAAGCAAGACGGGAGCCCAGTGGGCAACACCAAATCCTGGAGCCCCATCTCTGGCGTCAAAGGGGTGTTTGCTTCATTAAAGTTCTCTGTATATAAAATCTCCATTAAAAGAAGTAAATGGGACAGGAAATATGGCTGAGTGGTTAAGAGTGCACACTACTCTTACAGAAGACCTGAGTGCAATTCCTAGCATTCACATTGAGCAGCTTACAACCAGCCGCAACTCCAGTTCCAGGGGGATCCTATACTTCTGGCCTCCACGGGCACTGGCATTTACATGTACATACACACACTCACATAATTTAAAGCAACCAAATAAATATGAAAGAACAGAGTAAATGGCAAACATCATGCATTCCTAAGGACAAGGACAGTTTCCTGATAACACTTAACACCGTTATCACCTAAGAACAGTATCACTGACTACAGGCTAATGTAATGACCTGCTGGGTGTTTTACATCTCTTTTAGATGATTGAAATTGCATTGTTAACAAGACAAAACCTTAATAAGATCTGGGTTTTTTTTTCTTCTTAGAAATCATATTCCATGCCCATTGGTATTGAATTTCAACGGAGATATGCAACAATTGTTCTAGAGCTTGAGCAGTTGAACAAGGACCTAAACAAAGTTTTGCATAAAGTTCAGCAGTATTGCTATGAGGTGAGTGGTTTGTATTGCTTTCTTTTTTTGTTTTTGAAACAGGCTCTCACTTTATAGCAATGGCTGACCTGGAACTCACTGTGTAGCCCAGGCTGGCCTCAAACGCACAGAGATCCACCTGCCTCTGCCTCCCAGGCTGGGATTAAAGGTGTGCACCATCATGCCCACCTGATTTGAATTACTTTCCCTTCACATTTTATTATTTGAAGTTTAATGCTTTTACCTTCACCTCTTACAGGCTCTAACTTAAGCCAGGATCTTTAAAAGGCCTTTTAGCAGACTATATTTTACATATATATTTACTCATATCAGTGTTAAGAGTACTTTATATACAGTCAACTATCAATTTTCAGTTACTAAATTACAAATGATATTGCTGTACCAAAAAAAAAAAGACTTAAAATTCAGAATCCAGAAAAATAATTATCTTTTGTATTTTGATAGTGCCGTGTGTGTGTGTGTGTGTGTGTGTGTGTGTGTGTGTGTGTGTGTGTGTGATCTTGGCTGTGTTCCTGTTAATTTGTTGGGGGCAGGGACTGATGGGTGCCAGAGTCAGTAGTCTTTTTTAGGCGTCATTCCTCAGTTACTATCTACCTTGTTTTATCAAACAGGATCTCACTGGGACCCAGGGCTCGCTAACCAGGCATCTCTCTCTGCCTCCCCAACACTGGATTACAAGCACACACTGTCACACCTGCTTTTTGCACGGGTCTGAGGATCAAACTCAGGTGTCGTGTTTGTGCTGCTAGCACTTCGTGAGTGTGCCATCTCCACAGTCCCTTGTTTTTGAGACAGTATCTTGCTGCCTAGGCTAGGTTAGCCTTGGACTCAGAATTCTTCTGCCTCAGCCTCCTCTAGCCAAGTGCTAGAATTACAGACAGCACCACCATGCCTGTCAGAACAGTTACTCTTAATTGCACTATCCCAGAAACCGTATTTTTGTTTACTGTGATTTTTTTAAATGTGTGGGTATTTGGCCTGTGACTGTGCTTCTGCACCATGTGTGTGCCTGGTGCCGTGGAGGCAGAGAGGGTGTCAGATCCTCTAGAACTGGAGTTACACACTGTTATTAGCCACCACAGGGTGCTGGGAACTGAAATTGGACTCCATGCAAGAGCAACAAGTGCCCTTAACCACTGAACTGTCTCTCCAGCCTCCTCCCTTAGGTTTATTTATTTCGTTTATGAGTATTTTGTCTGCGTGTATATATGTGCATCACATGCATGCCCAGTGCCTCCAGAAGCCAGAAGAGGGCTTTGGATTCCCCGGAGCTGGAGTTACAGGTGGTTGTGAGTCACCATGTGTGTGCTGGGAACCAAACCTGAAAACCTGCAAAAATAATGCTCTATTTTTTAAAAAATTTTTTATTATTATTATTTTTATTTTTTGGATTTTCAAGGCAGGGTCTCTGTGCAGTCCTGGCTGTCTTGGAACTCTCCCTTTTTGAAACAGCATGCATCATCTCAGCAATCGCACCCTGTATGGTTTTCTTTCCTCCTTCTGTCAGCTGTCTAGAACTGTGAATCTTAGATTTCCGGGACACAGGTCACAGGAGTTTGGGGAATTTCATTCACATGTAATTATAAATAGTAGAGTAGTTCAATCATCACCTAAAATTTAAAGCTCTTACTACAAAGTATTAAATTATTGTGATGAATTTAGCATGTTCCTGCCTTTGCATTCTTTGAAACTGTGTTTCTAGCAAAGCCCCCTATATTTGTGATAGAAATTCTCGTCACCATACTGGTAAGTCCCAAAAATCTGTCATAGATGATGATATCTGCTACTTGAGCTGAACTGAGAGAGTGAGTCGGGGTCACCTTAGCTGTTCCTTTAGCCATGCATTCTCATTCACACCCCCACTTCCTGCCCCCCTTCGTGTGTCCAGTCATGGCATAACCAGGGCTTTGCATATTCTAGGTAAGTTCTTTGCCACTCAGCTATATTCCTAGTCCCTTGGTTTTAATAATACGGTATTACTCTACAGCCCAGGCTGGACTTGAACTCCCAAACTTCCCACCTCCACTTCCTCAGTGCTAGGATTACAGCTGTATGCCACTGTGCTAGGCTGCATCGTTATTTATTTCTAATTTCGTGATAGCCATCTGCTACCTGTCTATCAGTGACTTGTTTGAGTAAATAGATTCCTGCCCTAACTAGCAACTATCCAGAAGTATAGACCACAGGGTTTAAGAGACTTCTTAACAAAATGGCACATAAAGATGGGGCTTACACCTCAGTTTCTGTAATCCCCAAGGGCATTTGTGATAGGCTTCCTTCCCACTCAAGTGAAATGAGCTGATTTCCACAAAGCTTGTGAAGTAGAGCATTGATTTAAGAAATAATAAACCAGAGCTCTATGACTTGGCAGTTTTACTCCTTAGTATACACAGACAGTTGAACACGTATTTACCAAAGGGAATATACTAGAATGTTCATTCCTTATTTCCACCCAGAATCAGAAACTGGATGCCAGAATAAATAAATAGATAAAATTTAAAAATCAGAAACTTGGGGCTGCAGTGATGGTTCAGTAGTTAAAAGCACTGTCTACTCTTGTAGAAGACCCAGTTTGTTTCTCCAGAGCACACATGGAGGTTCACAACCATCTATAACACCAGTTCCAAGGGACCTGACACTCTGATCTGTATCAGGCACACATGTGGTGTACATAAACACATGTAGCCAAAATATGCACATAAATTACAATAGTAAATTTTGTTTTTTTGTTTGTTTGTTTTGTTTTAAAGATTTATTTATTTATTATGTATACAGCATGTATGACCAGAAGAGGGCACCAGATCTCATTACAGATGGTTGTGAGCCACCATGTGGTTGCTGGGAATTGAACTCAGGACCTCTGGAAGAGCAGTCAGTGTTCTTAACCTCTGAGCCATCTCTCCAGCCCCCCTTGTTTTGTTTTCTCTTTTGACACAGTTCTCTCTATGTAGCTTTGGAGCCTGTCCTGGAACTCAGTCTGCAGACCAGGCTGGCCTAGAACTCACAGAGATCCACCTGCCTCTGCCTCCCAAGTGTTGGGACTAAAGGCGTGCGCCACCACTGCCTGGCCATAAAATAATTAAAAAAAAAAAAGAAGAAGAAGAAGAAGAAGCTGGGTGGTGGTGCTGGTGCTGGTGCTGGTGGAGGTGGTGGTGGTGGTGGTGGTGCTGCTGCTGCTGCTGCTGCTGGTGCAGCATCACCGCACAGTGGAGTGCTGCCCGCAATGAGAATTAAAGAATTCAGTTACTGTGCAATTCTTTGAACAATGTCAGACGCAACAGAATAAAAATATATGATTCCATTTTGCAGTATTCAGACACCAGCACAAGCTAGCCTATGAGGCTGGAAGTCGGGCTGGGGCTGCCCTCTGCCAGGCAGCCCTGGAAGTTGCTGGTCACACATTTCTCAGGCATGTTTAACTTGGAAGAACTCAATAATTTCCATATTTTATGATTTGATACTTTTCTGTATTTATATATATTTCAACTCCAAATTCTTAAGGTGTTGGAGAATAGGGTTATTCATTGCAGTGATATTAGTAACTGCACACATTTTAAAACACTTAAATTCCAGCTCTTAGGAAGTTGACCAGATAATTTATGGGACCTTGCACACAGAACTATGTTGCTATGGGACCAAAGAAGAGCTGGCATGCTCCTGACTCAGTGGTTAAGTACACTTATTGCAGCTGGGCGGTGGCGCTGCACACACCTTTAATCCCAGCACTCAGGAGGCAGAGGCAGGCAGCTCTCTGTGAGTTCGAGGCCAGCCTGGTCTACAAAACGAGTTCCAAGATAGCCAGAGCTAAAACAGTGAAACCCTGTCTCAAAAAAAAATAAAGTAAAGGTAGAGAATGATCAAGAAAAGACACATGGGGCTGGAGATATGGCTTGGTGGTTAAAAGCACTTACTGCTCTTGGAGAGGACCTGGGTTCAGTTCTCAGCACCCAGCTCAGCAGCTCACAACTACCTGTTACTCCAGGTGCAGGGAATCTGATGCCTCTGGTCTCTTTGGGCACCTGTATGCACATGATGCATAAAACATACACACATATACATACTCATATAGTAATGATAACAATAAATTTAAAAGTATGGGACTGGAGAGATGGCTCAGCAGTTAAGTGCACTGACTGCTCTTCCAGAGGACCTGGGTTCAATTCCTGACACCCACATGGCAACTCCCAACTGTCTGTAACTCCAGAGTCCAACACCCTCACACAGACATAAGATGCAGGCAGAACACCAATGCATGTAAAAATAAATAAATTATTAAAAATAAAGAAATAAACATCAGGCAGTAGTGGTGTACACCTTTAATCCCAGCACTTGGGACACAGAGGCAGGCGGGTCTTGGTGAGTTTGGGGCCAGCCTGGTCTACACAGAGAAACCCTGTCTCAAAAAAACCAGATAGGACTGGAGAGATGGCTCAGAGGTTAAGAGCACCGACTTCCAGAGGACCCGGGTTCAATTCCCAGCACCCACATGGCAGCTCACAACTGTCTGTAATGCTAGTTTCAGAGGACCCAACACCCATGGCAAAAACACCAATGTACATTAAAATAAAAATAAATTTAAAAAAAAAACAAAATACATAAACATAACATTTGACAACAGCCATAGTAATGATTTGATACAAACAAGGCTCATCTTTGGATGCTCAAACTGGTAAAGTGTGATGCCACATAGGAGCTTTATGTAGCCTCAAAGTCTTTTCATTAATATTAATTACGAAGGGGAAATCTTTACTATGTGGAGATCTGGCAGATACTTCACTGCTTAACAGCAGAGAAATACATCTCAATAGTAATGAAACAGATACACACTGGGTGCCTTCAGTAATGATGCAGAGAAGGACTCTGCATCACACTGTGCTACTCCAGCTAGAAACGTCCATGTCCAGTCTAAGGACAGCTCACACAGCTTCGTGGACAGGATTACCCAGCTCCCAGGTGGTAGGAGGAGAGAACTGAGTCCCCAGTGGCCCTTTGACCTCCGTGTGTAGGCCATGCTACATCTGCCCACACACACACACACACACACACAGTCTTGTCAGAGTGGATCTCATGTTTACTCCTTCATGTTCAGCTTGCGCCAGACCAGGGGCTCCAGCCTGCTGATCAGCCAACGGACTTGAGACGCAGGTGTGAGGAAGAAGCCCAGGACATTGTTCGGCAAGCCAACTCCTCCTCAGGGCAGCCCTGTGTTGAAAACGAAAATCTGACAGACTTAATCGCCAGGCTTACAGCTATTTTATTACAAATTAAGGTAATTTCAGAGAAAATAGGTTTATGGGTTTTTTATACTAAGCAAACTATATTAATTTTGTTCCTATTTATGCCTATATTTAAGGTAAAATTTAATTTAATTTTGAAACATTTTTTTTCCCTGTAGTGTCTAGCAGAGGGAGGAGACCTGAATTCCTTTGAATTCAAATCACTCACAGATTCATTAAATGACATCAAGAATACAATAGATGCTTCTAATATCAGGTAATTGCTCAGGCATATGATAATCATTATATGTTAAATTCATAGTGATTTCTTAGAAGTTTTTAGAATTTTGCGTATTTGTGTATCCTTTAAATACATTTAAAAGAGTGTTTCACTTACGATCATTCTGTTGGCAGAACAGACATTTCACACAGTGTTTGGTTTTGGCTTGTTGTAGAGCTTCCCAGTGTCTCCTCACTGCAGTGTCCTCACCCTTCTTTGCTCCCAAGTGTCTTTCCCATAATCACCGACACAGATCTGTTCCTTCCCTGAAGGCATCTTCTTAGCTGTTTTCTAAGAATCAGCTGTTTACTTACTAAAATTAAACCTCCCTTAGAAGAAAAAAAAGCTTTCCTTGAGGTCATGAGATGTCTCAGCAGGTCAAGGTACTTGCCTTGCTGGCCTGGCCACCTGAGTTCAGTCCCCAGAACCCACATAAAGGTGGATGGAGAGAACCAGCTTGACAGAGTTGTCTGCTGACCTCGGCATGTGTACAGGCACTTGCATGCACACACGCAATAATAAATGAATAAATTTTAGGGCTGTCAAAGGCTCAGTGGGTAAACTTGGAGACCTGAGCTCAGTCCCCACAACCCAAGTGAAACAGAAAGAACAGACTCCACAGGATTACCCTCTGGCTACCACAGTTATGCCATGGCGCGCACACACACAATAATAATAAATTTAATTTTTTTGTTTTTCTTAATTTTGTGATAGTTAACCTTACTTCTTCTTTCTTTAGTTGTTTTCAGAACAATGTAGAAATCCATGTTGCACATATCCAGAGTGGCCTGAGCCAGATGGGAAACTTACACGCCTTTGCAGCCAACAACACCAACAGAGACTGAGCACAGGAAACCTGGTACCCAACTGCACAAGACCTTGGTCTGAGGAGTCCTTTTCCTTAACCTAAGCTTCCAATACCAGATACCTATCTGCTGGGAAACAAGGGAACTGTACATCTCCAGATAGAGCTTTTAATACAGTGTACTGCTTCTTCAGCCAGCATTGTGCTGACCAGCATTTATTTATTGTTCTTTTAATATCCAGATGCAGTAGTGTTGCTTATATTTCATGTTTCTCAGCAAATATTTTTAACCTGGAACTATCTGAACATACTATTTCATGGAAGAGCGTGCTCACTGTTTTTTATACATGCATGAATTCTGCTCAGCACATGCAAACAACTCCTGTGACAGAGAAGGCACAGAAGCATGGTCTTTTCCGTGCATGAGGGAATCCGTCTGAAAATCACCAGTCCAGTGGATTTAGTTGATCCTTATATCTCAGGCTTCAGAACATACATCGTGAGTGTGGGAAGTCGTCCTAGTCTTAAGGAAGCCACTGGAATATGGATGGGAAACACGGACTTAAGTATATGTTCCATATACTGACAGTATGACATGGTTCTATAGATCAGTTTATAATAATAAATATTTTAATTTATCATAATTTATAAAAACTTCGTTGTTCATCAGTAGAAGAAAATGAAGGAGCAGGAAGAACTGTATTGTGGAATGCTGGATTTCAGCGAGTGGACTTGGCATGCCTTTCCATGATTCAGGGCAAAAAGTGCTATTGTTAGATTTATTTTAAAAAAGACTGATAATACACTATTTTCATATTATTTGTTTTTTTGCACAACTTTAAACCAGATTACTGGTTAAAATCCAACAGTACACAATTTCTAAAATAAAAAGATTTTATAAGGAAAGCATATCACCAGTGTGGATTACAGAGGGAGGTGTGTTTTAGGTTTTTCTTGTTTGGTTTTGTTTTTCTTTTCTTTCTTTCTTTTTTTTTTTTAAGAAAAACCCTGCCTAAAATAATCTTGTAAAAAGTATGTATTTTAAAAATTTTGTTTTAATATAGAGTATTATAAAGCCAAAATATAATTGTTTTCAGATTTGGAGTTTAAAATATAACTATAGAGGTGATTCTGATTCTTTGACGTCTCATAAAATGAGACTTTTTGTATATTAATGTATAATAAAACTGAAAAAGATTATTTTCCATTTGAAATTTTTGTATAGTTTAAAAGCGCTTCCGTGTTCTTGTTGGTATTGGGCCACTGCAGATCTGTAGTCCAGAGTTTATATTTAGCTAAGCTGTTATGTTAATTAAATGCATAAATCTTTTATTCTTAATATTTGTAATTCTAAATAAATCAATCTATGAAATTTAATATCTGCATCCTCATTTTATTAATACAAGTTGATAGTTAATTTTATTTAAAATGTTTCAGAAGGCTGGTGAGATAGTTCAGCAGGGGAGAAGTGCTTGGTGCCAGTGTGTCGATCTGAGTTTGATCCCCAGGACCCACGTGGTGCAGGGAAGAACTGACTTCTGGCAGTTGTCCTCTGACTGGAGCACACACAAATAAATAAAAGTAATTTTTTTTTTTATATATATCCAGGTGTGATGCACTCCGTTAATCCGAGCACTTTGGACCCGGCAGATTTCTGTGAGTTCAAGGCCACCCTGTTCTATAGAGAAACTGTCTCAAAATACAATTTTTTAAAAAGTGTTTTCAAGAATTACAGTTTCTACTATGTTTTTAGGAGATACATTACAGAACAGTTACCAGGCCTTTTATATTGTTGTTATTTCAAGACAAATTCTTGCTATGTTGCTCAAGCACACTTTGCAGCTGAGACTTAAGACACACACACCACCATGCCCAGCTCTAATCATCTTGAAAAGATCACCACCCAGTATTGTTTTAGGGAGAGGCGGTTTGTTTTGGTTTTGATCTGTTAGTAAATCACTGTGGAAACACTAAGCAAGAAAATTATTCCTCCTAGTATGGACCTAGCAGAAGACTGCATTGAGTGTATTCTGCCTAGAAGTAGGTAAATGTTTTCAACACGTTTCGTTTATTGCTTAAAGCTCACTTGTCCCGCTCAGACCTCATTTGATAGCACCGTATGTCCTTCAGCGCTGGGGCTTTGACAGCAGAGCCTGTGTGGAGAATATAGCTGAATTCATTTTGTCTAGCTCGAGTAGTGGCTTTGAGTCAGCTACACCTTGAATGACACTGTCACTGCTGACACATGTTTGCAGCTCTACAGAATGCTCCCAGGGCCAGATGAATGACTCAACAATAGCTCTGAAAGTCAAGCTCACCAGTCACTGAGAATGTAAGACCAGATATGCCTACTAAGTTTTCTTTATTGAGCTGGCCTGGTGAGGGTCGACCCATAATCCCAGCTGCTTGGGAGGCTGAGGCAGAAGGATCACAAGTTCATGGCCAGCCTGGGCTACAGAGTGAATTCAAGACCAGCCTGGGAACTTGGTGAGACCCTGTCTCAAAGAGTTTAAAAAGGGGCCTAGGGATTGCTTGGAGACAGCCCAGCATGTATGAGGCCCGAGGCTCAGACACAGAGTGCTTGCCTGGCCTGTGTGAGGCCCACGGTACCAGAACCACACATGAAACATGAGTGTCTTCTTCTCTAGGTCTCATGTTGCCAGGCTGGCCCCGAAAATGGTCTTGAACTTTTGAGCCTCCTGCTTCGATGCCCCAAGTGCTGGGATGCAGACATGGCTCCCACACCAGCTTTCTGTTCTCTGAATTCACCACTGCCCCTCCACTGGCACTGTGCAGCTGGCACATCACAGTCACCTCTCCACTTAGCTCTCAGCATCTACTCAGCGTCTTCAAGTTCAGCCAGGGTGGCATTCTTAAAATGCAGAGTTGGTCACGTGATCCCTGTCTAGGAATACCTTTAAAGCCTACGTGCCCCAGGACAAATCCAGAAGTCTGAGAAGACCTACAAAGCAGTGCCCAGTCCACTCCACTCTCCTGCTTCTCCATCTGGCTCCTTAGACCACAGCCGGGGCCTGCGGTCCCCTTCTTTGTAACTTCCAACCGTTCCTAACTGATCCCACTGCAGCAGCACTTTCCCGAGGGGGAGTTCCTTGGCCACGACACATCAACACATCCAGAAGTGCTTCAGACAACCTCCCTCTCCTGTCATGGGCTGTAGTTCTGATTTTATACCTCACAGCAGATATCTAGATACAGATACGGATATTTGCCTCTGCTCCATAAAGGGAGCACTATTTGGGGCTTTGCTGTCTATTTTATTCCTAAGTCCTTATGAAACCACGAGTTCTTGCCTGCTCACAGGCACTAAACAGTATTTGTGATGAATTGTCAGTGAGTGTCTAAGCACCATTCTTGTCCCTGGAATGAACATATGTTTTTCCATGATAGCTTTGAAGGATAATAGCTTGCATATGGAAATCCTGAGTAGGGGCCTTCTTTTAAATGGGTTCCATTTCTTAGTCCCAACTAAAAGGGTCAGTGTGACAGAGGAGATGTGAAGGTTAACTAAGTGGGCTGAAGTCATCCTACCTTTGAGTCACGGTCATTGCTGTGTTTAAGCTCTGTGACCGTGAACCATTCTTACATTTTCTTTCTTTTTTTTTTTTGTATGAGTGCTTTGCCTGTGTGTTCATATGTGTACCATTTGTGTGTGGTGCCCAAGGACGCCAGAAGAGGACATCAGATCTGGAACTGGAATTAAGGACAGTTAGCCACCACGAGGGTGCTGGGAATCAAACCTGGGTCCTCTGCAATAGCAACAAGTGTTCTTAACTGCTGAGCCATCTCTCCAGCCCCCAGTTACGTGATTTCTTTGTGAAAGTGATTCTGAATGTACCATTAACTTTAAGGTGTTCTGAGAGCTTTTCCATCTTGTCATTGATTTGTGGCATCTCAATTGGCCTAAACTGTCATCTAAATTGTCACCAGTTTTAAGTGTGAGGCTCTGATGGGGAGACCTCAAACTATCAGTATTTGAACAGATCGTAAGTTAACTGAGTCATTTATATATACTAGGAATGCAAACATAGAAAGAAATCTGAAGCCAAAATATTCATGGGTGTTACCTACTTTGAACAAGCAAAGGTAAGTGTGGTGGTCTGAATGAGAATGGCCCCTATAGCTCATCTGTTTGGATACTTGGTTGGTGGAGCTGTTTGGGAAGGATTAGGAGGTGTGATCTTGTGGAGGATGTGTGTTACTGGCTTTGAGGCCATCCCCAGGACTCTACCTCCTTCCTTTCAGATGTGAGCACTTCCAGCCATCATGCATTCCCTCCTCCATCACGGCCCGTAACCTCTGAAATGGAAAGCCCAGCTGAACACATTGTTTCATAAGTTGCCCTGCTCATGGTATTTTTATCATAGCAATAGAAAAGTAGCTAATACAATAAGCTTTTTAAAAATGTTTTTTACAGGGGCTGGAGAGATGGCTTAGTGGTTAAAAGCACTGGCTGCTCTTCCAGAGGACCCAGATTCAATCCCCAGCACCCACATGGCAGCTCACAACTGTCTGTAACTCCAGTTCCAGGGGACCCTCACACAGACATACACACAGGCAAAACACCAATGCACATAAAATAAGAATACATCAATTACTTAAAAAGAAAAAAATGTTTCTTACATTTATTGATTGATTTGGTATATGGGGGGCGGGGAACACACCACAAGCACTCACGTGGAAATCAGAAGCCAACTTGAAATCACTTCTCTCCATCCACCATGGGGATCGTGGGGATCAAACTCAGGCTTGGTGACAAACACGTTTACCCCCACTGAGCCATCTCAACAGCCCAGCAAATAAGCTTCTAACTCAAATTCTCAATGCACTGTACTTACAGAAACCTCCCTTTGAAAGGTCCTCACAGCCATTCAGTATGTGCTCAGCAACTGTGCGCTGAGGCGGTGATTAAGAGCCACCTAAAACCAGGATTGATTTTGATGGGATTTGCATGAGGACCCCAGTGGGAAACATTTAGTAATCCACTAATGTTGCACAGAAAACACAGTAACAAGTGCTAAGAAAAAATGGCCGTCAAAGTAACGGGTCCAAAAATTAAGGTTAGTTAGAAAAAGTTTAGGCTTCAGAAAGGTGGGTATCTGAGATGCTTTGAAAAAGGAACTTTTTCACTGAATCCCAACCAGGAAGGAATGAGTGAGACAGAGAAGCACCTTGTGGATAATGATCTTAAGGTTTGCATAAGCTAAAGATGATGTCATTTATTGGGAGCATGCTTGAAAGGAGTTTATAATTTGATAACTAGAGGCTTAATCTCAGTTAAACCACAGATTTCCAAAGGGAGTAACTTGTTTTTTGAGTAAGTGGGGAATGAGAGGCATGGGGCTCCTGAAAGAACCTGAATGTAGTGTCTTTACTGAATGTAAAGATGACAGGCCAGACATAAAACCAGTCAAGTGAGGGGCAGGGGAGAGGTGGCTAGGACACATAGTTTCAGTCAGGAAAAAGAAGCTGAAGAAATCTATGGTAATGACTGTAATTAATAACAACATATCATATACTTGAAAATTACTAAAATAACAGAGTCTGTCATCATAGAAAAAAGAGACAACTATGTGAGGTCATACATGTGTTAAACAGCTTGATCTGGATATATCATACGATTTTAAACAAAAATAGCAACATCCAGTCATTGTGGCACATATTAGTAATCCCTGCACCCAGAAGATAAAGGTAGGACGACAGTTCAAAGCCATCCTTAGCTACATCGCAAGGGCAAGAACAAAACAAAAAAGACTCAGTAAAAAGAGTAACAAGCCAGGCGGTGGTGGCGCACGCCCTTAATCCCAGCACTCGGGAGGCAGAGCCAGGCGGATCTTGAGTTCGATGCCAGCCTACAGAGCAAGATCCAGGAAAAGGCACCAAAACTACACAGAGAAACCCTGTCTCAAAAAACCAAAAAAAAAAAAAAAAAATAGAGTAACAAAGAGTAATGAATCTTGGTGATAAGGTTAGAGTTGAGGATGTGGGTTACAGCAAGTGACTAGATTGTAGGTCCTGGAGGCACCATGAGAAGACAGCAGCTGCTAAGAAAAGGGGAAACTGAGTCAAGCTGAAGGTTTCTTAGGAAGAAAACAAATTCTGAACAATCAGTCTGAAAAATAAGAATAGTCCAAGGGGTATGGACCAGATGGAATGTACAGACTCGGAGAGTCACAGGAACTCCTGGGTGGAAGGATGGGCAGCTACAGAGAATGCCTCGGGTAAATGCTCAGTGAGGAAGAGGAGAAACCTTCACGTGAGAAATGATCCAGGACCATCATCCCACAACAAGGCCACGGACAGTCAGGAGTCAGGGTAGTGTTCTGGTTCGTATCTCCCGGACCCCTCTGCATCCTGAATGCTCCCAGAATCCTCAAAAACTACCTAAGGCAGAAAAGATGTACTCCTCCCATGAGTCCAACTTGGAGCCGGCATCCTCGGAGAGAGGTGAATAGGTTTCAAAATTCTGACCTTGAGGACCAGATGCACAGATGCCTCCGCCAGCCCTGCTGGGATCAGGAGGGCAGTTCACACCTGCCTCCAGAGGCAGGTCGGGCTTCAAACATCTCGCTTCAGTCCCAGGAGCAGAGCGATGGAGGAAAACTTCCCGCCTTGATAAGGGCTGAAATGACTTCCCACTCTGGCGCCTGGACTTGGCCCGTCTGTTCTGGAACCACACCTGGGAGACAGGAGGAAAGCATTACTCAGCTGCTTTGAGTTGGAGTTTTTGCTGTTGGTTTTCGGGGGGTTTTACTCAGGTTGTAGCCAAGGATGACCTTGACCTTGATTCTCCTTCCTCCACTTAACCAGAGCTGGGGTTACAGGCATGCACCATCATCTGGTTTATGTGGTGCTGGGATCGTACCATGCATGCGAGGCAAGTGAGCTGTATTCCCTGGAATTTTTGCGCTATCGCCTCGTTCACAACTAACAATATAAATTAGTTATTATTAGCCATGGCTCTCTGCTCAGAGCCTGTGGTTTACGGAAAGCACTTGAGCTGGTAGTTTGATGGTCAGAGAACCAGACCTTCTCGGCCATTCTCAGATGCAAAAGCTGGAATGGTGCCTGGTTCTATCCACACTTGCTGTATTTGGTTTGGATATACAGGCAAGGGTAACCTTTAGTCCCCTGATCCTTCTGCCTCTAGCTCCTAAGTGCTGGCAGGGATTTCAGGCATGCGCTACCACACTTAGCTTCTGTCTACACTTTATATGGGACATTTGTAATGAGAAAAGGGGTCACAGAAGTGAAGGCACCTGAAGCCCTTAGGCAACAAAGAAACAAGGCTTCTCTGCTTTGGTGGCAGACATTCGCATTATGTAGAGTCCAGTTTTGAATGTCTGGACTCCCTTATCAAAGCAAGTAGGTATTTTTCCTTAGTGAACCTCATTTCTGTGTGTAAATTTCTTCGCTGTTTCTCTGTGAATACTGAAGGTGTCCTGCTTAGGAAGCCTCCGGTGACAGACACAGCTGGAGGTGGGTGATGGTGGTGGTGGTGGCTATGGGGGCGCACACCTTTAACCCCAGGACTCATGGGAAGCAGAGGCGGATGGATCTCTGAGTCGAGGCCAGCCTGATATACAGAGTGAGTTCCAGGATGGCCAGGGCTACACAGAGACATGCTGGAGAGAGAGAGAGAGAGAGAGAGAGAGAGAGAGAGAGAGAGAGAGAGAGAGAGAGAGAGAGAGAGAGAGAGAGAGAGGGGAGGGGGGGGGAAGGAGGGAGGGACAGAGAGTGACAGTTGAATAACCACAGTACAGGGGAAAAAGGGGTTGGGGGAGTCCACACTCTCCTGGGATTAAACGAGGCCTCCTACATAAAACTGCACTCGGGCAGGGACTAAATAATAGTCACGAAGGCAAGCTTCTAATCTGGGCGTGGAGGAGACACACCTGTAATCCAAGCACCCAGGAAGCTGAGACAAAAGGATTGTGAATTCAAGTCCAGTGAACCTGTCTCAAATACACACACACACACACACACACACACACACACACACACACACCGGGGAGGGGGGGGGCAGCTTCTCCCAGCGACTCCAGGATTCTGATCTAAATAACTTCGGACAATAAACTCACTTTGTATTCGATTTTTCAAAGTTACAAGAAGTTCCTTGCTTGTCGTAAAGGTACCTGGTGATCCAACCCTGCTCTACGACTTAAAATCAAAGTCAGAGGAAGGCTCATGAGACAGCACCCCGTCCTTTATCTTCTTACTGGACACTGAAAAAGTGCCCGACTACTTCCCATCGCCTTCCTTCGGGAGCCTTTCCAGGGGGGTCAGCAAGCCTCCTAGCACGGTAACAAGGCCTTTACCGACATCCCTAATTAGTAGTCTAGAATCATGACGTTCAAAGAGAGTAACGTCACCACCACCACCAAAAAAAAAAAAAAAAAAAAAATATGACCCAACAAGCCGGTGACTCCCCAGGACCTCCACTCTAGCGCGCATTTGCAAAACGTGACTCACCAAACGCGACTCACCTGGATCCTGGACTCGGGGAGCAGCGTGAGCGCCGCCAGGCGCTCCCGCAAGTGGATGTCGGGGTACATGGTCTGGCGGAAGACGAGCTCCAGCAGCTGCAGCTGCTCCGAGCTGAACGACGTGCGCTTGCGGCGCTGCGGCGCCGACGGGGCGGCCGCGCCTTTAGGGGGCCCGGGCGGATCCAGGCCAGCCGGGGTCTGCGCTGCGGGTCCAGGACTTGGGCTTGGAAAGCACGGCGTGGCCGCTGGGGCGCGGGAGTCCGGGGGCGCAGGGGGCAGCCCGGCGGCGGGGCGCGCGGATGGGAGCAGCGGCCCTCCGGGGTGCGCGGCCGGGAAGGCGGGGAAAGCAGCGCCCTCCGCGAACTGGAGCTGCTGGGACCCTGCTGCGGCCATGGCTCCCGGACACCGCCCGCGACCCCCGCGCGCCTGCAGTTATAGCCGCCCGGGGCTGGGGAGGGGGCGGCGGCGCCATCAAAGGCATGGGCCCTGTCTCCTTGGGGTGCGAACCCGCCCCAGCCCTGCCAGACGCGGCGGGAATAATCGCTTCCGCTGACCTGGGGACGGAGGGAGGGAGGCGCGAACTTGAGCCGGACCGCGCCGTCCCTTCCCCGCCCATCCGCCGGCCAGCCCGACCACCAATCCACATACCTAGAACCGATCTCCTCCAGAGAGGCCACCCTAAGTGCGGGCCAGATTTGAACAGAACACCCTCTTCTGAGTCAGAAGGCCCCTCAAGAGCGCCCGGATCTCTCCAGGGGCCGGCTTCTCAGGTCCGCGCACTGAGCCTGGCCTGCTGTCCGCCTGTCACCATCAAAGGCGCTGTTTACCACCCCCGCTATGTGCTAGACCTTACTCCAGGTTGGTCAAACAGCCTAGCCTAGCCCTGCCCTCCGCCAAACTACCCTGACACATCCTGAATCCGAGGGGGGTGAAGATAAAGGGACCTCAAAGGGGACAGGCGCACATCCTGAGCAGGGATGATGCTCCTGCCTGGAATATCTGTGACATGTCAAAAGGATGCTGGAGGCCGGGCGGGGGAAAGTGGTACCGGGTCAGCGCTCCTAGAGAGTCCCTCCAGTGCTCAGAAGCAGAAGAAATAAACCACTTCTTAAGTTTCTGCTCCTCTGATGCCAGCACGATTTCTTTGGTCCCCTGTTCATTTGAGGTTCCCATTTTGTTTCATGCTGATTTGTAGTTGAATGGTGACTTTTGTATCGGTTTCCCCTGGTGTATACATACATTCATTTATTCATATAAGTCTCGGCCCCACCCCCACCCTCTGGTCCTGGAGATAGAACCTAGAACCTGGAATACCCTACACAAGTCCTCCACTGAGCTATATCCTCTGACTTCCTTTGGCTTTTGTTTTGCAGTGTGTGTGTGTGTGTGTGTGTGTGTGTGTGTGTGTGTGTGTGTGTGTCTGTGTCTTTCTGTGTGTGTATCTGTCTCTGTGTGTATGTCTATGTGTCTGTGTCTCTGTCTGTGTGTGTCTGTGTCTGTCTGTGTGTGAAATGTTGCTAGGCAGTGCTCTCCCACCCTGAACATCTACCACGTACAACACTGCAGAACCTTTGCCAGACTCTCAGTGAACATCTGTTGAACCGAAACCCAAGTTGCTTAGTAGAGAAATCAGAGACCTGTAATGCTACCACGGAAGGGCAGGAAGAGGCACCAGAACGCTGCTTCTACAGTCTCAAAGGGCTCTCTGCTGAGGGAGGAGTGTTCCACGGCCAGCCAGGACTGTTCCTGCTGCTTCTACAACGCTAATAGGAGGTCGTGAGTGCACATCGTGTCTGCTTACATGCATGGGGTTCCCCGAGGAGGCCAAGAGAGGACGATGGGTCCACTGTAACCAACATGCTGGATGTGACCTGCCTGACATGGTGCTGAGAACTGAACCCCTGTCTTCTGGAAGAGCAGCCAGTGGGCATATCTTCACGATGGGCGATCTGGGAGCTGCTGAAAGTTCTAGGCTTCAGTTGTTTATCAGTCGGTAGCAGTAGGAAAGTCTCCTGGCCTCCTGCATTCCATAGATTCGGAGAACCCATCTAGTCCAGTGGCTCTCAACCTTCTTCTTTTTTTAATGGTTTTTCGAGACAGGGTTTCTCTGTGTAGCCTTGGCTGTCCTGGAATGCACTCTGGCCTTAAACTCGGAGATCTGCCTGTCTCTGCCTCCTGGGCACTGAGATTAAAGGTGTGCACCATCACTGCCCTGCTGGCTCTCAACCTTCTTAATGCTTCGACCCTTTGTACAGTTCCTTCCTCATGTTGTGGTGACCCCAACCATAAAATTATTTTTGTTGCTACTTCATAACTAATTTTACTACTGATATGAATCATAATGTAAATATCTGATATTCAGGGTATCTGATATGTGACCCTTGTGAAAAAGTCATTCGACCTCCAAAGTGGTTGAGATCCACAGGTTGAGAACCACTAATTTAATCCTTTCCCTCAAACACATGTATGCTCTCTCTCTCTCTCTCTCTCTCTCTCTCTCTCTCTCTCTCTCTCTC
>CABHPR010143472.1:42194-66749 GCA_902168415.1 Peromyscus melanophrys | reverse complement strand
GGCCGTGTTGCTGGGTCCGGCCCCGGGTAAGGGCGGCGCGGCGGGCGGCTGCGCGGGAGGCCGGGGCTCGAGCGGGAGGGGAGGCCAGGGCTGCGCGGGGTCCTGGCGACGCATCCCTCCCGGGCGATCGTGGCGGCGCAACAGCGCCGACCCAGGTCTCCGTGGTCGGTCCCCTGGTGCTGCCGGCGTCCCGCGGTGGGGACCCGCTCTCGGGACAGCTCCCGGTCCCTTCCGAACCGCAGGCCGCGGAGCGCAGGGAGAAGCCAGTCGGATCGGAACCCCAAGTTGGCAGCTTTTTTCTGTCTTTCGTAGCAGTCAGGACCCGCGGCTGCTGCCAGCACCAACTTCCCTTTAAACTATCTTTGGAGACGCTCGGAAAATGAGGCCAGGAGCGACTGGACTGTCCCAGCCGGGTGGGCACCGAGGACTTACTTTGAGTCTTCGGAGATGGTCAGACCTGGTTAGAGAGGGTGTCCTAGGCTTCATCCAGCAGGGTCCTTCCCCACAAACTTTCCCACACTGTTTGGGGGGCCTCCTCTGCTGGTTTGCGTGGAGCTTTACGGTTCCCACTTAGAGTCGCTGAAGAACCTTCTCTTGGTTCCCCAGGACCATGCTGGCTAGAATAATAGTCACAGATACATTAGTGGCTCTCCTTTCCCAGGTGACTACCAACGCCAGGGGCACAGCACTTCATTTAATCACAGCAGTATTTCACAGTAAGAACCTCAAGTATTTATGGATCCAAGTACTTCGCAAAGCATCGGTGCAGTTTATCAGCCCACCAACCTTTGAGGGTTGTGCAGTTTTATCCCCATTTTTAAAATGAAGAACAGAGGCACAGATCTGAAAAGCAGAATCCTTTAGATTCTGTCCTGGACGTACCTAGGGCCACCCCGTAGCTCCTGTTTGTTTGTGTGGCCCTCACCTTGGGCCTGTCATCCACTTTGAAATGTCTCCTCCTAGATTCCTCACCTACATTTGCAAGGGGAAGCCCAGCATATCCTCTTAACTTAACCCACAGACACTCTTAGCCTGTGCAGTCTTCCACCTCGATTTGGGGGGGTAGAGTGGGAGTTTGTTGGTCACCCAATCCTACCATTCATCTTACAGAGAACTGTCAGTCCAAGTAGTCACTAAATCCAGGCCGTGGTACAGAGTGGTGGTTACGATTTGCAGGCAGATCTCCCAGGTTTGAATTTCATCCTATCTATGTGCTGTGTGAGCTTGAACAAATTGCTCAGCTTCTCTGGGCCACAGTCTTGGCTGTAAAATGAGAATTGGCAGCTAATGAAGATAAATTGAGAAAAAAAAAACTTCTAATTGCCTTGGAACTGTGTTTGGCCTGAAGTTCACTTGAGCAGATGTCCACCTCCGTGTTTTTAGGTGACTTTTTGGCTCACAGTGAGTGCCATGTGGGCTAGGTCTAGAAGCTTCTCTGCTTGGTGCTTCTCAGCAGGCCCGATGCTGCAAACCAAACAAGGCCAGTGTACTTCTTCAGAGATCTGATGTCCTGAATCAGACATCACTTTGCTGTCACTTAGGAGTTCTGGCTCCTGGACATGAGTGGAGCATTTCTTTAGTCAGGGAGGAAGGCAGCCCATACATAGTGCCATGCCCACCCTCCTGGCCTGCTCGGGGCTGTGGCTGTTTCTGCATCCCAGGAGAAGCCTTTGCTCCCTGCACCTGAGGGCGGCTGCTGCTCCAGGAGGAGACAGTGCCATCTGGAGCTCCATGGATTTCCTCTCAGAGAGCTGTGTTCATCCCTTTCATGACATCACCAAAACACAAAGCAGTGGTTAGACTCCGAATCTCGTCCCCAGGAACCTGAGGTTCATGCAGAAGCATAAACTACAGTGTGACTTGTAGGATCCCGTGCAAAACAAAAATTGAGGGGGTCTTCTTCAAATAGAAACTTTCAAGCAATAATCGGTAAAGGCTAAAGCCAGCAGGCAGTCCTGCTCCTGCGGCTCTCGCATGTATGGAGCCTACCCTGCTCCAGGGCAGCGTGGGGTCACTTCTTGTTGCTCTCCCCACACAGTTCATGCATGCAGACTTACAGCTCACCACAGTGCCACACTTGCACTTACCATGGAAAGCATCACTTTCCCCCTGTTTGCCTGCAGAAGCCCAGACTCTGAGAGCCTCATTACTAACAGAAGCAGGATTCCAGTCAGGACACCACAGGACACTAATCCAGGCTCTCTACCCATCATTTCTTTGCTCACTGCTTCTTCTCTGGCAACTGGAAAGGCCTGGGACCATGAGACTTCCGGTGACCCACCCTTGAGGGATGCCTGGGGCTTTCTAGTATCAGAGCACATGTGTGTTGAAGGAATGGAATCATGGCTGCAGGAATCTTGTCCTTCTGTTTGGATCAACGTCATCCATTTCTGTATGTCATCCATTGTCACCTTCCTCTTTTAAGAACTGGCTTTTGATTGGGGTAGAGTCCCTGCCAGAGGAATTTGAGCAGGAAGGGACATTAGTCTAGGCCACAGTAGGATTTAGTTCACAAAGGGATACCCATCTTTCCAATTCCATCCAGCACCTGGTTTTTCCTGCCTCGGGACTCTGCATAGTGAGACTCTCTCTTGGAGGCCATTCTCGGCTGTTGAGTTTTCACTTCCTTGATTCCAAGATAGCGTCCAGCTCGTGACCAGATTCTTACATCGCTTACCCCCAAGGCTAGGATCTGGGTTGGTTGTTCCAGGGCTTTCTTAAACCCTGCATGTTTCCTCTGTGGCCAGAGACACTATAGTGACATTCCCTCTCCTTTGTCCAGATGAGAAGCTGGCTCATCCACTAGCCTATGAGTTCCATAAGGTCAACGGAGGCTGTGGAGACAGGGGAGGCAGGAACTCTGAGTGAGGAGGTGTAGTGTGGAGGGAGTCTACCTCTCACCTTAGTTCTCTGCAGTATATGCTCATAAAGCAAACATTTACCTTCTGCTTCAGGCTAATGTGACAGTGTTCTAGGTCAGGGAGTGAGGGTCAGCCCTGCTTAGCTGCTACATTACGTCAGCTGGAGGAGGAAGGGTGAGTGACATCTACCCTGTGCTCCCTCATGCTGGGCCAGCAGTTACTCATGTGCCTTTTCCTCACACAGGTTGAACATGCTCTGTCATTCAGTCTGTCTGGCCTGTGTGTCCACCCCCATTCCCCATCCCGCCTCCTATTGCTTCCCCCTCCCCTTTCTGCTGAACCACAGGGGACACAATGACCATGGTTGGACAGGAACTGTTAAAGCTTCTCTCTACAAGTACTGAAACAAGCCCCTTAACTTAAGAAGTCTATGCTTGTCTACGCTCACCCTTTCCTGGCTGGGCCTGCCCTCCAGTTGTCTGCACATAAGCCGAGCTTCCATTTGTCTATGCTTGGCATAAGGAGCCTCCAGCTCCAGGGATGGAGAGTGCTTGCTCATGGCACCTGCTTTGACAAGGGGCCCCATTTCTGAAAGCCCGTGACTTTCAGCAAAGCTTTTCTGACAGAGGTGCTTAGCCATCTCAGGTTCTATGTCTCCACACCATTTTGGAGTGTGTGTTCAAGGATCAGGGTTGGCGGCAGGTGAGGGGTTAGGGTGAGCTCTCATCAATAGGGCTGTATACAGCTGCCTGCTACCACACCAGTGGCTTTAACAACAAACACATATTAACTAACAAGGGGTGAAATCTGAGATCAAGGTGTAGGGGTCGTGGGGGAGGTTCTCCTGAGGTGTCTCTGCTTGGCTTGAGGTGGTGTCTTCTTCCTGCATGTGTTCAGTCTTCCTCTGCATGCGTCTCTTATCATATGGCAATCAGTTAAACTGTTTCACATCATCTGTGGGCACACCCTAAGGATTTCATTTAACTTAGTCTTACCTCCAAATACACCCACGTTTGGGGGTACTAGGGGTTAGTACTTCAATATATGAATAGCCTAGGGCTCTTCACAATTCAGTCTATGATGAATGTCTTTGTACCCCCATGGGAGAAGCCAATGTTTGGACCATCATGTAAGAGAACATGAGGTGAAAGGGAGGCAGAAGGGCATGCTGAGAGAAAAGGGTGCCCTCTGAGGAGGTTAGCACAGTCCCTTTGCTGCTAGAGAGAAAAGGGTGCCCTCTGAGCTCAGTCCCTTCACTTCCAGAAGCTGGGGACAGGGCCTTGAGCCTGAGCCACAGGAGGACAGGAGGAGAAGGGTTCCAACTTTGCCTCCAGGATGGAATCTGGCCTCCCATGGGGCCTGGAGCACTTGGCCCATTCTCCTCATTTCAGTCACTATAAATAATCCCCTCTCCATGTAGAGCTAATGGGGGTGGGGGGTGGGGGGCTGGAGCCTAGGGTTCAGTCTGCTTTCATCCCACCCATGTTGTTTCCATTTCCTCTCTTCCCAGCCCCTCTGGCTCCAGCAGGGAGCCTGTGGGGGTGGGGCAGGCTGGCCTCACGATCTGTAAGCCAGCTGTTGGATGTTGGTGCTCTCTCTTCTGTCCAGTTCTCAGCGGCTAATGGAATAGGGGTCAGCCAGGGGCCCCAGATGCTTCCTCATTCACCAGGGAACTCCAACATTAGGCCATCTGCACTTCAGATGAACCTCAGCCATCAGGAGGAAGTGCTGTCCATGTGGGCCAGGTGCCAGCCAGGCCAGGTGCCAGCCAGGTGGGCAAGATGCACGGAAGGTGTGGGCCACTATTCTGGTTCACTGTGGTGGACTTCTGACGGCAATGGCACTGTCCCTGGGGAAGGCAGGGAGCAGCCTATAGGACACTCCCAGACAGCCCTAGAGTGTCAACTTACCCGAATCAGTGCAGAGTGACCCTTGCCCTGTAAAGTGACACTAGAGGTCCCTAAGCCTAAGGCGAGCCTTCTCAGATACCTGTTGATCTGCATTTTTCATGTTCCCTCATTGCTGGAAAGAAAGGGTTGGATAGCACCCAGTGACCTTTCCCCTAACCAAAGGCTGTCATGGTGTGGGGTGCTGAATAATGCCCCCCCAGTATATATTATTCTAACTCCCCTTGCAAATGTTACCTTGCATGACAAAGGGAACTGATGGATACAACTGAGTTAAAGTTCTTACATTATTCTGGAGGGTCCTGAGTTTAGCACTTGGCTGCTAAGAGGGGCAAAGGATAGAAGACTGATCCTCAGAACATAACTTTCCAAATGTTAAGTTATTTAAACTAGCCAAGAGCATGTCCACTGTGAGTTGAGTGTGACTTATCCCCTCAGAAACTTGGGTGGGAATTTGATCTTCATTGTGAGATATTAAGAGATGAAGCTTATAAGAGGTAGTTAGGACTCTGTCCTCATGAATGGATGGATCATTCATTCATTTCATTCAACCAATGACTGTTATTATGAGGATGGATATTTTGTGAAAGTGTTTGGTTAGGTCTCTTAAGCACCCCTGTCAGGACATGTAATATCCTGTTCTAAGTTGGGGATTCTTCTAGCAAGAAGGCCACCTTCCATCCAGTCTATGGTAAGGTCTCTCAAGCACCTATGTCTTGACATGTGATTTTCTGTGCTACCCTGGGACCCTGAAGAAAGCTGTGATTTAGAACGGCCCTTAGGACATCTGCATGTGAGAAGGCCCCTCCCATGAGCTTCAGGGTGGTGTGGCTGTGTTGTATCACTCCTGGTACACCACGGGAAGTGGTTCATGAAAAGGTACCAGTGTTCAGCTTCTCTAGGTTCAGGAAGCCTGGATGCTCTGGTGGGTATTGGGGTGCTCCACTGAAGGTCAGTCAGCCCAGGAGCAGAACTGTAGCTAGGTGTGGGCTACCGCTGGCTTGGTTTGAACTAAGAAATCAAAGGGCAGGTTGTAGTGGACAGGACTTGAAATTCTGCAGCATCTTTTGGGGTGTTGGGAGAACCCCATCTCCCTCTGGTTCCAGAGACTCCTTCACTTTTTAATTTAGCTTGTGCACTTTCTGTTCTGAGACCACAGATCTGGAGTCCAAAGAAGCCACTGAGAATCCCGTGTCACTAGTGTAGCCCGGCTTGACCATATTGCCTAGAGATGGACTCACTGAGACGAAGAAAGTGAGAGAGACAGAATCCGTCTCTGGTTGACAGGCCATCACAGGTTGCATCTCTGGCCTGCCTTAAACAACTGTGACCCCCCAGCCCTGTCAACACTGATTAAAACACACCTTGGGGAGGTTAGTGAAGAAGATGGGGTGAGCTGAGCTTTCAAGAGATTCTCCAAAGCCCTGGTTCATATATGTAATCTGAATGTTAGTGGCAGATTAAAACATGTTTGAGAACATGTCTGTTCAGATGGCCAGTGTTTGACTCATCATGTGAAGGAGACCATCATCGATAATAATGTGAATGCCCATGAGGCCCATAGAAGAGCCAGCCCTTTGGTCACAGTGAGACTGGGGAATGAATGTAGAGAGTATTGAAACTGTTGCCTCTCTGGCCTTTCAGAGTATCTAGATGCCAGCAGCATGCAGCATCTCCCTGGCAATGGGTAATGGCCTGGCTGCATGAAGTCAGGCTGTAGCCTTCATTTATCCTTTCTCCCTCTACTCTTTTTCATTTGCAGAGGTATGTGGTGCTCTCAATGTCACTGTGTCCCCAGGACCTGTGGTTGACTACTTGGAAGGGGAAAATGCCACTCTCCTCTGCCACGTCTCCCAGAAGAGACGGAAGGACAGCTTGCTGGCTGTGCGCTGGTTCTTTGCCCCCGATGGCTCCCAGGAGGCCTTGATGGTGAAGATGACCAAGCTTCGGGTAATTCAGTACTATGGGAACTTCAGCCGTATTGCCAACCAAAAGAGGCTGCGTCTGCTGGAGGAGCGCCGGGGAGTACTATACAGGCTGTCTGTCCTGACACTCCGGCCAGCAGATCAAGGGCAGTATGTCTGCAAAGTACAAGAGATCAGCAAGCACAGGAACAAGTGGACAGCCTGGTCCAATGGCTCCTCAGCGACAGAGATGAGAGGTAAGAGTGTGACGGGCGTCCCCGGGGAGGCGCAGTGTGTGGAGGTCAGGGGTCCCTGCATTTCTCGTTCTGTAAATGCTGGTTGGCTCATTGGCTCCATTAGGATAGTACAAGTCTTGTGGCCTCGGTGGGCCACAGGTCTGTGAGTCAGGTCACGCAGAAGAGGACAGATCTGGGACACTGTGGCTGACACGGAGTGTAGATGTGGAAGCAAGGACAGAGGCATGAGTGACTACCTATGTGCACACCATGTCCTACCTGAAATATTGGATGTGTGTGCTGTCAGGTAAAGAAAGCGGGACCCCACTTACAGTGGTCATTTGCTGGGAGAGTTCGGCCTGAACTGCGCTTGCTTTGGACCTGTACTGAGACTTTGTGGTTCTGGGAGAGAATGAGGGAGGTGGGAGGAGGTGACTGTGTGGGACACAGTACCCTGAGTCGGGGGAGTATACAAGTTACAGAGAGCAATGGTCTTTGTTACTTTTCTTGGTGCAGTGACCAAATACCAGATAGAAATCATTTAAGGGAGGAAAGGTTCAGTATGGTTTATTGTTTTAGTGTTCAGGATGCAGCCGCTTGGCCCCATGCAGTGGGCCAGCTTGTCATGCAGTGGGAGGATGGGGTGGTGGAGGGGTGCTCACATCACAGCCAACAGAAAGCCAAGGGCACGATAGGGTGAGGCCGGGCATGGTAGACCTCTAGGGTCCCACCTCCAGGGACCCACTTTCTCCAGCTAGGTTTTACTGCCCACAGTGTCTACTAGGTCCTCATTTAGCACCTGCAGCAGCTGGGGACCAAGCTTTCAACACTTAAGCCTATGGGGACACTTCAGATTCAAAGGGTGATGATATTGAAAAACAAGTGGGGTCTTTGGTCAACGTGGATGTGTCTAAGTATGTAAGAAGCTTCCAGAAGCAGGATCCTTCCTTACCACAGAGGCTGGAAGATGAGGTATTTTCAGATATGATCAGGTAGGGATTGGTCTTTGGAAACCTTGAGTTTTCTCAGGTGGGCACTGTATGGCAAGTGTGTCATCACAGAATGTGGTCTTGAACTGTTAAGTAACTCTGTCTGTTCAACAGTTCCTAAGCCAAGGTTGAGCCTAGTTAAGAAAGGTCCCAAGGAATGAGACTAGACTTTAATTAGGAATGAAACCTTTGTCAATGCCCAGCCCATTGTTCAGGGCTAGGTCTCTGTGATCACCTTAACTAGGGGTGCCTGGTACCCCAAAATAGGTGCATGATGGGAGGGCCAGAGATAAACTTCTAGCCCTGTAAATGGGGCAGCATCATGTTCCTGATCCACTGCCAGGCCTGGGTCTCAGCTAACTGTGAAGTTTGAAAGTCAGGGAGGGTGAAGGCCCCAAGCTGGTCCTCCCTTCCCACGGGCAGATAGGAGATGAGTTTGCGTTTTTTCAAATATCTTGGCTGCCAAACACCACATTGGAAGGCTGTCATTTTTATCTCCAGTGTTCAATGTTCTTATCATGAAGATACCTCTGGCAATTTTAATGCCTTTTTATTGTGACTCTAGTCATGTCTCTGATAGTGTCAAGCTTGGATTTAATTCCACACAGGATCAAGAGATTCACAGAGAAAAGCAGATTGTTGAAAATATGAGAGAGAGGCTAATTTTATCACACAATATGTCATATTAAAGCCTTTAAGCTACATTGTTTTGGTAAGCATTTTAAAAGATGACTTTTTTTTTCCATCTGTGATAGGTATTTTTACAGTCCTGTGTAATAAGGGACATGTTAAAGGAGGTAATCCATGTGGGGGGTCTTTGAAGCAGCCACTTGTCTTTGGGGCTGGTGTTATGGTTTGTGGTTTGATGTATTTGCAAAAATTCTGTGTATGTTCCCTCCTTACGCAAATTAATTCAGGAAAACAAATGACTGCTAATATAAATATGTATTTTGGCAAAGAAGACAAAAAAAATACAGTGGCCAAGGATGCAAACCACAAAGATATTATCTTAGCTTTACAGCATGAGATCCATTGTTTAAGAGTACGTGCGTGTGCATGTGCGTGTGCAATATATGTCTATGTGTTCAATATATCCTGGAGTCATATACCAAATCTCTTGGCGAATGCTACCAATTAGCATATATAAAAAGGTCTACTGCCCTTAATTAAGCAATCATCCAGTTTATTATTTCATGTGAATCTACTTTAAGTGAATGAAGCTAAGCTCCTTCCAGAACATTTATTTGAAAACCTGCTTCAAAGATCGAGGTAGCTTGCAAGACTTCACCAGAGATAAGGATCTTTCTCCTTCCTCTCCCTGCTCACCTTCCTCCTCCCTCCATCTCTGATCTTCCCGTTTCTCCTCCTCGGCTCCCTTTCTCTTTGCTCATTTTCTTTTGTGTTTTTCTTTTTTGTTGTTTAACTGAGTAATATTCCATTGTGTATAGGTGCCACATGTTCACTCTCCAGATGTCAGTTTATGGACACAGGTTGATTCTATTCACTAGCTACTATGGATAGAGCAGCAATGAAATGGCTGAGCCAGTGTCTTTCTGATAGGATATAAAGACCTTTAGGTACGAGTGGTAGAGCCAGGTCAGATGGTAGATCTAGCTCTAGTTTTTTGAGAAACCTCCATACTGATTTCCAGAGTGGCTTCACTGCTTTGCACACTCACCAACACCATGTAAGCAGCCCCCTTTCCTCATGTCCGTGGGAGTACTGGCCCTCATTTGTGCTCTTGGGGCATTCTGATTAGGTGCAATGGAGTCTTCAATGTGGTTTTAGTCTGTGTTTTCTTGATGGCTAAGGATCTTGAACATGTAAAAGTGTTTACTAGCTGTTGTGCTCCCCTTTTGAGAACTTTCTATTCAGTTCCACGATCCACTTTTCAGTGGTGTTGGTTTTTTGTTTTTTTGTTTTTTTGTTTTTTGGTGTTTAGTTCTTTGAGTTCTTTGTATAATCCAGACACGAATCCTCTCTGTATAGCTGGAAAAATTTTCTTCCATTCTGCCTGCTGTCTGTTCACTTAGTCATGGAGCAGTACTTTGTCCTGGGGACCACCAGCCCTCAAATCATGACACAGAGACTTATTATTAATTATGAAAGCTCAGCCCTAGCTTAGACTAGTTCCTAATTAGTTCTTATGATTTAAATTAACCCATATTTTTTAAATCTACATTCTGGCACGTGGGTTTGTTACCTTATCTCCATACTGCACATCCTGCTTCCTCTGTGTCTGGCTGGCAACTCTCTGCATGCCTAAATTGCTTCTTTTCCTTTTTATCCCTGGAAATCATGCCTAGTTTCTCTTGCCCAGCTATTGGCCATTCAGCTTTTCATTACACCTATCACAGCAGCACATCTTCACACAGTGTGCAAATATTCCACAGCATAGTTGACTCTATTTTCTTGGGCAGAAGCCCTTTAGTTTCCTGAGGTCCCATTTGTCAACTGTTAGTTTTAATTCTTGCACAACCAGAGTCCTATTCACAAGGTCCTTATCTGCACATATTCCCTACTTTTTTCTCTAATGGCCTTGGGTTATCAGGTCCTATATTGAGGTCCTTTATCCATTCGGAGGTGAGTTTTGAGTCGTAAGGATGGACTTTTAGTTTTCTGTATGTTGAAGTCCTGGTTTCTCAGCACTGTTTGTTGAAGGCTCTGTCTTTTCCCTGGTGTATTATTTGGCGTCTTTGTCAGAGATCAGGTAGCTGTAGTCACATAAAGTGTATTTGGCTCTTCTGTTCTATTCCAATGATCTGTGTCTGCTTTTTGCCAGTGCCATACTGTTTTCATTGCTTTGGCTCTGCATGTAACTGAAATCAGGCATGATGACACCTCCTTTTGTTCAGCATTGCTTTGGCTTGGTCTTTTGTGTTTCCACATACATTTCGAGATTATTTTTCTGTGAAGAAAGGTCCTGGTATTTTGATTGGAATTGCATTGAATCTAATCTGTGGATTGCTTTTGGTAGTGTCTTAGTTCCTGCTCTATTGCTGTGAAGAGACCATGAACAAGGCAATTCTTATAAAAGAAAGCATTTAACTGGGGGCTTGCTTACAGTTTCAGAGGGTTAGTCCATGGTCATCATGGCAGGAGCAGACAGACGTGGCACTGGAGCAGTAGCTGAGAGTTTTACAGCCTGATATATAGGCAGTAAGCAGAGAGAGACACTGGGCCTTGGCATACACGGGCGCCTGAAACCTCAAAGCCCACTCCCAGTGACACACCTCCTCCAGCAAGACCACACTTCTTAATCTTCCCCAAAGAGTTCCACTAACTGGTGACTAAACATTCAAATATATGAGCCTATGGGGGCCATACGCATTCAAACCACCACAAGTAGGGTGGCCATTTTAATAGTATTGATTCTGTTGGTCCATAAACTGGGAGGTCCATCCATCTAGTGTCTTCCTTGATTTCTTTCTTTAGTGTATTAAAGTTTTCATTGTAAAGGTCCTTTGTTTCCTTAGTTATGTTTATTCCGAGGTATTTTATTTTAATTTTTATGACTATTGTGAACGGAATTGTGTTGTTTTCCTGACTTCTTTTTTAGTGTATTTGTCACTTATACATACATACATACAAACATATATATATATATGTATATGTATACACACACATACTGATTTTTGTGTGTTTTTGTATCCTGTCACTTTGCTGAAAGTATTTACCAGCCATTTTTGGTGAAATATTTATGGTCTCATGTATAGAATCATGTCATATGCAGATAGGAATACTTTGGCTTCCTCTTCTGCTGTTTGTATACCTTTTACTTTTTTTGTTTTTTTTGTTTTGTTTTGTTTTGTTTTTGTGGTTTTTCGAGACAGGGTTTCTCTGTGTAGCTTTGTGCCTTTCCTGGAGCTCACTTGGTAGCCCAGGCTGGCCTCGAACTCACAGAGATCCGCCTGGCTCTGCCTCCTGAGTGCTGGGATTAAAGGCGTGCGCCACCAACGCCCGGCACCTTTTACTTCTGTTCTTGTCTTATTGCTCAAGCTAAGACTTCAAGTACTATACTAAACCATATAAATACTTCACATTTTATGGTGATTTATGTAGTCTAGCTTGTCATCCTTTTCCATTGTGGCATTCCTTTTTCAGAAGTTATTTTTATTTGGGTGTAATTTACACTAGATTAATTATATGGAATACCTTTCCGTATCTAATCTTGGAAAGTATTTCCAACCACACACTTATAAAAGTATTTATAATTTTCTCTCACACACTTTTAATGTTAAAAACTTTGTTTTTATCTCTTTGAAATCCATTTTTATATAAAGATAATTTATTTTTGTTTAAAAGATTATTATTAGAGAATATAATTATATATAGAGAATGTAATTATTAGAGAATAAGACAAGTTCCCCCATTGTCTCTGTTTCAGATTTTTTTGTTGTTTTTTTCAAGCCTGGGTTTCTCTGTGTGTTTCAGATTTTTTAAATGTATTTTATTATTCTAATATGATTTATTTTTCTTTAAAATAATCTTGAGAAACAGCTTACCTAGGTTTGTGGATGATATTGTGTGAGGTTTTGACTGGTATGTTGACTTTTAAAATTATTATTGCATTGATAATATTTTTTGTGTTTTAGGTTGCTATGGAAAAATGCCTGAGGTTGGGGTTTTGATAAGGAAAATGGGTTTATATAAGTCCTAGCTTTATGGGCCAGAGCCCAAGACTGGGTGGCTGCTTCTGCTTAGCTCTGATAAGAGACCTCTTGGCTGCAGCACAGTATGGCAGTGGGCATCATGATGGGCATGTGTGCAAGACGGAGGTTACATGGTGAGACAGGAAACCAGAGGGGAAATCTAAGCCATGTTTGTCCTTTCTGTAACAGGTCCACTTTAAAGAAAACTAACTGGGAAACCACACCAAACCAAACCACCAACAACAACAAAACCCTTAATCCCTCCTGGGGCAGTGTCCCAATAAGCTACCAAATTGGCTCCACTCCTTCTAGGTTCCAACACCTCTGAAAGTCACTTGCTGGGACCAAGCCTGTAGCACATGAATTATCAGAGAGAAAACTCATAACCATAGGCACAATTTGTCCATCTTTGCTATGGAGTTGTCTTATCCAGGAGCCCAGTGTTCCTTCGTCTATTCCAGTTTTTTAGTACCTTATGAAAACATGTCCACACGTGACTTCTGAAAATTTTCTTTTGTTTATTTCTCAGTATTTCATTGTTGTAACTAAAATCTAGCCCTCCCTCCCACGCATGCACACAGTTTGAGATTGGTTATTGCTGACAAGTATGACTTTTGTTGACTTGGTTTTGGCACTGCACGGGGTCCTGTGTACTTGGATGTGGCCTTTTCAGTTGCTTATCAATGTGTCTGTGACTTTATATGTTGTGATTTTTTTTTTTGATCCATGTCCCGGTGGCCAGTACTTTAAAACCATTTACCTGCATTCTTTTGTACGATTCTGCCATGAATTTAACTTCTCTGTTGGGGTTTCAGTCCTGATCACATTTTCTATTAGAAACTGTTAGAGACTCAGTTGCCTTAGTAAAAGAAAAATGCTGGATTTGAGATATCTGTGGTCCTACTAATCAATTCACCGGAAAGGTCATTAGGGTTGTCTTGGAGAACTTTTCCTTTTGGAGTTTCTAAAGCCCCTGTTTGGACATCTCTTCTGTAAGTCTGTCAGAGAGAGAGAAAGCCTCTCAGCTCACAATGACATTCACATGCTTCTACCCATCTGGCCTTCTTCTTTTTTTTAGGACTTCCCATCTTCCTTAGCTGTAATTACTTCTGTGCCTGTGAGTGGTCATCCCATAGAAAGTATAGACTTTTTTCCCTTGGAAGAGGAGGGAGAAGAATAGGAAGTCATCTGGCTGTAAAGAGTCATTGCTAGGAAGCACACAGCCAGGCTGTTGAGTGGATGAAATCCATGGATATTATTGGCACCATTCATATCACTGGGCTTTGGCCTGCTTTCTTGAGTGGGAGAGCTAGGAAAAGAGCTGATATACAGGGGCGGACTGTGCATAGCCTTCACCCTGTCCCACCCAGGCTGCATCCTCTGGGTGGTGGATTCATGTGCTTGCCAAATGCATTATGAATGCCATGCACAATAAAAACGGGAGCAACAACAGTGAAAAGCCATGATCCGAACAAACCAATCAGCACACCCCAATAACTGCAGCCCCCCTTGCCTAACTTTGCTTTGTGTATGTACCTGTGACTTTTTTCGCTCTAGGTCTGGCCATACCCTAGAGCCTGTGTGCATGAAATAAGTAGCAGTTTGGTGGAGTAAAAGCCATGCCAATAGGGCTGCTGTTTTACATTTTCAGTGGAAAATTATTAGGCTATGATAGAAATCAGGGGTTTTGAAATGTGGAGAAGGCCGGGCGGTGGTGGCACACACCTTTAATGCCAGCACTCGGGAGGCAGAGGCAGGTGGATCTCTGTGAGTTCAAGACCAGCCTGGGCTACAGAATGAGTTCCAGGAAAGGCACAAAGCTACACAGAGAAACCCTGTCTCAAAAAACCAAAAAAAAAAAAAAAAAAAAAAAAAAAAATGCAGGGAAATAGACATTGGAGCCTGTCATCGAATCATGTGTTGGGTTTTGGCAATCGCTCCTGGGTGCACTGAAGATTGCTGGTGTGATGTGACGCACATCCATAGGCAGAAATGATGAGGGAACACTTGCGTCTCCCGAGGACCATGAAGTCAGCCTCAGATTATTGGTGAACTTGTCAGTGGAGTCTTTCTTGTGTGAAGGTAAAAGCAAAGGCCAAGTGTGGGGCGCCCTGTGCCACGTGCCACTTGCTGGGGTTTTAACAACCCTGCTGAGAGAGAGCGGGGACTGAAGGGTCCTCTCTGGTGCATGGTGTCAGAGTGCTGCTGACGCTATGCAAGCGTCAGGGTCAATGTCAGCTTGGCTACACTTCATTGTTTTATCAATGCATTAAGAAGGGGGCAACATCACCCTCACTAACTTTCAAAAAATACAAACTTGGGAAATGTTTCTTAACATCGACGAGGAGTACAGCATAATAAAAACGATTCCAGAGAGGGAAGAAACACAGGCAGGAAATAACACAATGAGATTCAATTTGAAGGCAGGCAGAGTAATACATTGGGGGCACGTGAATCTTCAGCATCGTAGGATCGTCACCTGGAGGCTGTCTCTGTGAAGGGCTAATGGAAAGTGATTAGATGATCTTGTGCAGCGTGACACTACAGTGTATCAGTGGTTGTCATTTCTGTGCATGCACACATCAGCCTGACATCCCTAGGAAGTCAGGTAAGTGTGCCAAGCACTGTACGGGTAACATTTGGTGGGACCACACAAGCAACTCGGAGAACACATTTCCAGAAACACAGATATAATCCCAAAAGAAAGACAAATGTAAGGAAATGAGTGACAGCCCTGGGGAGAGAGTCTGCTCTGTCAGTCAGAGAAGCTATAGTTGGCTTAGTGAAGAAGTTGCACTGGAGGAAAGTACCTTCTGGTGCTAAGTGGACTCAGTTATCTGGGTATGTATCATAGTTCACTCTTTTGTTGCGGTAACAAAATGCCCGAGACTGGGTAACTCATAAATAAAAGAGAGTTATTTAGCTCATGATTCCAGAGGCCAAGAAGTCAAGGGCATGTTGCTGGCACCATCGAGAGCTTCCTGTTCATCAGTGAGTCTTCCCGATATGATCCCTACACCTGTCCCTCTGGGCATTGATCTGGCCAGGTCCATCCTGGGAAACGCAGATTGCATAGGTCGGTCAGCACGGACCGGCCACAGTGGGACCCCCAAGCCTTGCTGTTCCTTCCACTGTGTACAGCGGTGTTTCCAAGATGAAGCCTGAGGGTCCATAGGGTTGTGACCAAGCGCAGGCCTAGCGTCCATCCTGGTGCCACATCCTGTGGTCACGGTTAAAAACTAGATAGACTAGTATGTGGGGCTCATCCTGATGGCCCTGTGTGGGTGTGAGGCATTGCCTTCCACTTTAGACTTCAGCAGTGATGGCTGCAATGGCTTTGGTCCTCCGGAATTTCTGAAAAAAATGACCTCTGGTGGTTTTTCAGCCACGTTTTAGCAGCCTGTGGGATCAGAAGCAGTCCAACATTTTGAGATGAGACCTCCTCTCCCCCCATGTTCCCTTCATCACCCATCAACAGTGAAATGCTCAGAACAGCAGCAACCTGCAGACTCCTGCAGTTTAACCGGGGTTTTACTCTAACCACAAACAGCAGAGTTGGAGGAGCCAGACTGCTGGTTGATTTAAGGTTATATAAGTCAGCTTTCAATGGAAAAACGCTGTTACCTTCAAAGTTTGGTGGCACAATGCTCAGTGTGTAAAGCACTTGCCAGGCAAATGTGAGGACCTGCGTGCATTCCATCCAGAGCCCACCTGAAAACTGCATCCAGCGGGATGGCTGTAATTCCCAGTGCATCTCTGGGGAGCTGGGGAGACAGCAGAATCCCGGAAGCTTTGTGACAGCTACTTGGGCTTACACAGGGCAAACAAGAGATCCCACCTAGAAGACAGAAAGTGAGTGAAAACAGCCCAGGTCTTCCTCTAACCTCCACATGAGCTCTGTGCATGTGTGTGCCCACATATGAACACATGAATGAATCATGCCCAGACACATCTCTCTCTCTCTCTCTCTCTCTCTCTCTCTCTCTCTCTCTCTCTCTGTGTGTGTGTGTGTGTGTGTGTGTGTGTGTGTGTGTGTGTGAGAGAGAGAGAGAGAGAGAGAGAGAGAGAGACAGAGAGAGAGAGAGAGAGACAGAGAACACATGCATGAGCACAATTTACAAGAAAAAAATGTTTGAGGGGCAAAGATGAAATCAGAACATAATTTACATAATTTATCATCTGAGTATTTGACCCCAAAGTATGAGAAGGGACTTAATAATTTTAATAATTAGATTTGAACTTAACACCACAGGGAACAGATACTTCAGGTTTCCATGGAAGAAGTTAACTAAATCCCTTCTCTCTGGAGACATGGAACAGATAATTAGGAATGAGATTTACTAAACATTTAGTGCTCTGCTTAATTAAGCAAGCGCACATCATGGTGTTTACAGTGTCAACAGGTCCAGACACTCAGAAGAAACAAATTGACAACCAGAGTGTAATTTAGACTCAGACACATTCTTCAATGGACCAAACCACAAGCCAAACACCACCAGTCTTGTAAAACGTCAGGAGATTAAAATCTCAAACTCCCACGTAGGAAGCTTCCATTTATAAAGCTGTCCTTGGGACACAGTGCCCAAAGAGGCCTGAGCTAGACAGCAGCATCCCTGCTGACCTTGGACCACAGCCTCCTAATCCAGGGGAAGGGCATGAGGAGACAGGATGAGAAGGCAGTACTGTACAGCAGGTGTCCTTGACACGGAAGGAAGGCAGCGATTCAGTTCTGGGATGCATATGAGGTCTCTTTAGGGGGCCCTACGATCCTGCGTGGGTCACAGGAGGGCTTCAACAGACATGATGGGCCCTGCCATGTCAGAACCAAAGGCAGCTCAGGCCTAATCAAGAGAAAGAGAAACCCAAAGAATCCCGGGGATGCAGATTGCGGGGGTGGGGGTGGGCAGTGATGAGAAGATAGGCTGGCGAGGTGGCCTGGCCAGGGATTTCAGTACTCTGCCAATTCTGCTTTGGTGTCCCTCACCTGTGACTCGGTGCATGGGCACAGAAGAGGGTCCAGAACATATCTGACATGTAAGAAGTGAATGAGTGACTTAAACTCTTGGCATTGTAAAATGTCCAATTGAAATGGCCAAAAGGGAGAGAAAGGCGGATGCTGAGTGGGGCTGAGTCAGTAAGGAAGTCCTGCACTTTAGTGCTCCCTAGCTGCACAGAATGCTGACCCTTGTATGCTGTAGCTGGTTCCCTTGAGGAATGTGGACTTCCTTTGCAACTGCCCGGCACCCTGGGAAGTTTATTTATTTTTAATCCTTTGCTTGCTTTGTTTTTTTTTTTTTTTTTTTTTTTTTACAATTTGCCTTAGCCTGAGAGCAAAAGGCAAGAGGGGTTTGAACTGAACAAGGTGGAGCCTCCATGTTTATCAGCAGTGGCTCCAGGCAGGTCACCGAGTGGCCTTCCTGACAGATGCGGCTCTGTCTGAACCTCCAGTGAGGCTGCCTCTGACCCGAGTCTTGGAGAAACAAAGAGGAAAGGAAGTGATAGGCAAGCCTCAGAGCAGAAACAGAGGTCTCTGTGTCTATGGTTCCTTCTTCAATTTGTGGATCCAGTTATATATAGTGGGAACACGGCTACATTTTAACACTTCTTCCCCTTGGGAATTATTTGGTCCTTGAAAAAGGACAAATAGTGAGCCTATTAACTTTGAATTAGGAGCAGCAAAGGGGTCGTTGGCTCATTCCTTTATTTTCTGATCACCTTATGTATATTTTTCTTAACATGGATCTGTGTAGCACGCAGCTAAGGACACTGTGACAGGGTAGTATCTGTTCCCCACCTTAGGTACAAATTAGCAAGGCTCACACTCAGGGCACCAGATCTTAGACTTTTGCTCTTCTTCAACAAAGCTAGGAATCATCCTCTGCTTAAGGAATCCTGCTTCCTTCCTATAGAAATCTGTAAAATAAAACCCCATGAAGTGCAAGCGGGAGCTGTGAGCTGTGTGGCTGGTGTGTTACTATGTTTCCATGGCTTCTGAAGCTTCAGAGAGGAAAGGAGACTTGAGTGGCATGTGGCTCATGCCCTGGCCTCTTCCAAAGCTTCCAACATGTAACGATCTCATGGTCCGGCTTTCAAATTCCTTTTGTGTAGCCTGCTTCCCTAGTACACCCCACTGTACTACACATAACCATATCATACCATACTATACAATATCATACCATACCATGCAATACCATACAATATCATATCATAGATTGACTAATTGATTCATTCATTTCTTTTGTTTTCTGCTAAGACACAGTCTTGTTATATTGCCCAGCCTTACTTCCAACTCCTGGGCTCCAGAGATCCTCCTGCTTTAGGCAAGGACTATAGGCATATGCTTCCAGAACTTCCACTTCACTCCTGTGAAATAAATACGCCTTGACCTCGGAGCAAGGATAATTCTAGAAAGGGAAGGAAGAAAACATAGATGCAGATAATACAAGAGGACATCATGGCTGTAGATAGTGATGCATTTTAAGGCAGCACATTTAGTGGGAGTGAGATGCCAAGGTGTTAGATAGTCCCTGAAGGAAGGCTTCTCTGACTCAAGTTGCCTCCAGAGTCCAAGTCTGAAGGTTCGTTCTCTCAGGGAGACTGTGGAACACTGTCCTAGCATGGCCTGCATTGCTATCTTAACCAGGGCAGCTGTTATTGCCACAGGAGAACCTTAACACTGGCCTGTTGTGCTGTCTCATGGAAGGAGAGATGGAGAGGGTCATTAGACTCTTGTCTGAGGTTCTGGCCACCTCCTCCTCCTCCTCCTACACTTTCCCCTGCTCAGTATGTAATTCTATCCCAAATGCAAGTGGTCTTGGGAGGTGTTAAGTATCTAAGAAGTGGAAAGTTAACTGAAGGGGACCCCATTTATAAAGCCCTGGGGAAGTGATCATCCATGCTAGGGTGAGACTTGTCTGTGTTGTGATTATTTTGAGGCCATCCATGCTCTGATAAGTAGTCTCAGTGAATTCCCTGCTTTACTAAGACAGGCTTGGGTAGAGTTGGTTCTTGGGGCCCTATTTGAGGAGAGTAAACCCATGTTCACATCTCCCCAGGGATAGTTCACACAACAGATGTATCCAGCCTTGCAGATACCCATCTAGCTCTTTTGGATATAATTTTCCTTAAAGCTCTTCTGTGCATATTTTCTGTGATGTCGCATGACCCATGAATTCTGGCCTCCTTGGGAACAGATCACACTACCTGACAGGCTCACTCCTGTGTGCTGTTACTCTTGTGATCCCTGGGCTGTATTAAGGAGATATTGTCTAGATTGTTCTACTAGAGTTCTAAATCCAGCCCTGGGCTGGACAGGAGGCCAAGGCCCAAGACTCCCATGACCTAAATCCCCCCTCCCATATCTTCTTGGGTTGGGCTCCCATATCTCTTCCAGGCGGGCTCCTCTATGTGGGGTCCTGGGACCTGGAGCCTCTGGCCCTTCTAAGAGGTGTTCCCAAATTCTCCCTCCCCTCACTCACTCCCAGAAACTCAGGGGCACTGCCAGAGAATCTCCATTTTAACAAGAACCAGTTGATTGTCTTGCACATTAAGCGTTTCCCTTCTTGGCCTACCAAGTGGTAGACAGCTTCCCCTGAGATCAATCGTGCAGAATCTAGATGAATGCTTTAGCCAGCCTGGCCTAGCAGCAGGAACAGAAAGGTTGAGGTGGATCTCCCCAATGCACCCTTCCCAGGGACATCTCCAGGACTTTCTTTTCAAGTTAGGATTCAAGGCCATTGATGCCCCTGTCTAGGGGTGGGTTCTCCAAGCCCCATCAAAGGATGTGACTGAGAGTCTTTTTTTACAATCTCCTTCCTGCAACTTCCTTTTTTATCTTGTGGCTGCTTTCAGCCAGCAGCTCCCAGTGAGGCCGCAGTGTGGTGGATCTCACAATTTATTTATTAGATTTCTTCCTGTCCTGCTCTCCTTGGGAGGGTCTAGAATAACTGGCAGCTTAGTTGTCTGGGCCACTGCATCCTTGAGAAGATACCCAGGGTCTGTCTACTGGTGCCAGGTCCCAGGGCAATGAGAAGGTAGCCAACAGTCAGGAGTTGACTGGGGCAGGAGCAATCTTTACTCCTCTCCTCTGCCGTGATCTTTGAACCAAGTGACCAATAGGTACAATGGTCAAAGCTCTCTCTATGGCAGAGAAAGCTTCCTTCCGTCTCTGCCTCCCTCTCCCTGCAGACCCACAGGGGAACTAGAAGCCCTAAATTCTGTATGGACAGGAGGTTAGGTCCTACACCTGACTTTCCTGGATACAGGCACGATTGATGAGAAGCCTGTACATAAATAATTACACTGTGGAGAGGGCAATAGCCACTCATTTGCAGGAGCTTGAGTGATGAGTCCGTCCCAAGGCATGCTTAGCCTCTGTCCCCTCAAGGACCCCCAGCCCCTATCTACAGAGGAACCGACCAGTGGCAGCCAGGTTACGGAAATTCCAGCATTTTGAACACAAGGGCTGTTTGCGTCTCTCCCCTGCTGTCTGATTGTACAGCTGACTGTACATCCTTGCTGACTTCCACTAAAGAACCTGCAGTCTTCTGGTGGCTAGCTAGTTCACTGCAAGTGAATTTTGCAAAAATTTGCATTTTATTTCAGAACGTCTTGGGCCAATGTGAATAGTCTGTGGTGAAAAACGTTATTTTTTCTTTCAGTTTCTGTGTTTTGTGGTGGTAGGAATCAAACCCAGGGCTTCACACATACTAAGATGTACTTGACCATAGACTGGGCTCCAGACAGCCTCCAGCAAAATGCTTTCTACAAGTATTGGTATTCTCTTTCAACCCATCCACTCTGAAGAGGCCTCTTTCACTCCATGCCTACAGAAAAGATTGGTCAAGGTCGGTTTCTATCGGCCTTGGGCATGTGCCACAGAGGGAGGTGCATCAGCGCAGGGAACAGAGCCATGGCTGCTCCACTACAAAGCCCTTGCTGTGGACAGGCTGTATCAGACAGCCGGGTTTCCTTACAGTCTGTGTTCTCAGACACATAGTTTGACATTGTGTCAAATTCACTGGCGATAACACAGGATTCACAGCTGAAAGGAGATAGGCACAACAGAACTTTGGGGGAAATTCCTGAAGCCCTGGCAGGGTTCCCGTGCAATTTTTGTTTCTTTGTAGAAGCAGATAAGTCTTCGGGCACCTAGCAAAATGACTGCCTTTTCCCATCAAATTGCCTAGACTGGGAAGGCGGGTGAGTGTCCCCACAGTTTGGAAATCTCCATTTATGAGATCTCTTAGGATGTGTCTCCATGTGGTACTAAGTGGGACTGGTTACCTGCCATCATGCAGGAGGCAGAAAGACCTGCACTCGTATTTAACCAGAAGCATGGCTTCTCCCCTGGAGGACGTATGGAGGTGATCTCTGGGCACCTGCCTTGGCTAAGGGAATGGAAACTTATTCCAGCTGGAAGGTTAGTCACAGCAGAGGAGAACCCTTTCACGTTGGCCATGTGGACAACTTGCCATTCACTCCATGTAAAGGACTCTTGAGGCAGAAAACCCTTCTAGGCATGGGAATCGTAGTAGTCAATAAAAGCAACATTATGCTCTTAAGGGCTGGGCTGCCGTGGATGGAGATATTCAATGACGTCTCGGACACAATCGGAAGCACTGCATACATTCTAACCCGTGTAACCCCCACCTGTGCTGTCACAAGTGTTTATCACCCCTGTTAAAAACCAAGGCATCGGGCACTTCAGTGAGATAACTGAGTCCCCACTCCCTGCAAGTAGCAGTTGAGCACTTCAGGCTAGTGTGCATGGGCTCACTGCACCCTTTACTTCCTTTTTAAAAATTGTGTGCATGAGTTGTGGCAGTTTGCACTTGTTACTGTAAGTGAGTGTGTGCATATATGCACGCATGTGAAGGACAGGTCAGTGTTGGATGTCTTTTCTCAATCGCTTTCCTCCTTCAGTTTTTGAAACTGTCTGTCACTGTACCTGAAGGTCATGGATTCAGCTGGCCTGCCTGGCCAAGGAGCTTCAGAGATCCCCAAGTCTCCATCTTCCCCCAGCACTGGGATTATAAGCATGCTTTGCTATGGCCAGATATTTTTTCCCAGTCACTTATTTATTTTTTAAAAAATTTCATAATGCCCATAATGTTTGGATCAAACCAACCTCCCCATTCCTTCCCCTCCAATTTCAGCTGTATGTCCCCACTACTACTTTCCCATCTTAACTTCATGTGGTCCTCTTTTAAAACCCACTGAATCTTTAGTGCTGCTCAGATGTCCATGGGTGTGAGACCATCTACTGGAGCATGGGTAAAGCCTCTCAGGGGCCACATCCCTGAAGAAACTGACTCTCCCTCCCACAGCAACTATCAATTGCCAGTAGCCCCTCAGATAGGGGTGGGACTTTGTAAGACCCGCCCCCACCCTGGGATTTTGGCTGGCTGGATCCTGTATAGGTCTCGTGCATGCACTCACAGCCACTGTGAATCATTATGTGCAATGGCCCTGTCCTGTCTGGAAAACACTGTTTTGCTGTAGACATCTAATTCCTCTTCTACAATGATCCCCAAGCCTTTGGGGGAGGGACATGAGCACTACATGGTCTCTTATTCTCTGCATGTTGACCAGTGCTGATCTCTGTACAAATCAGCATGTACAAGAAGCTTTCCTGAAGAGGGATGAGAGGTGCACCAGTCTCTGATCTAAAGATGAGAATTTGGTCAGGGGCAGTTTGTTACTGGTTCTGTTAGCAGAGTAACAGTACTAAGTTCTTCCAGCTCTTATGCAGGTTCTGGAAATCCAAACTCAGGTCCCCATGCTTGCAGGATAGGCACTTTACTGATTCTGCTGTCTTCCTCAGCTCCTACTTCACACTTTGCATGTGACTCACTAGGCTCTCAGTTGACTCTGAGGCCATAGGTCTGGGATGGGGACTGTGGTTCTGCACTTGTGACAAATTCCTAGGTGACACTGATGCTGCTGACTCCTAGACCACATTGGGGGATAGTCTCTGGACCATATGGCCCGAAAATTATCAATGGAATTTAACAAAATAATCGGCATCAGAGGGGTGGGGTGCTGTGGAAATTCAGAGCGGGAAGAGGATTTATGGCTGAGGAGAAGAGAGATTTGTTCTAAAGATTATGCAGACACCAGGGTTATGCTTGTAAGGATAAGAGAAGGCACACCAAACAGGATAAACAAGACGCAGACAGGGAGGCCCGGATGGTGAGAATAAGATGGTGGAAGAGATATATTTGGGGTCTTGAATGGAGGCCGAGGATGCTATCATGTTTCATTAGGAAAGCGGGGGAACCTTACATGTTTCTGAGTGAGGAAGGGACAGGAGGCACACAGGTCTATGCAGGATGCGGAGTCTGGAGTGGGAATTGAGAGCTGGTTCTAGTCTAAGCTCTTGTTTGCTGACCCTGGAGTTGTGGGACAGATGATATTCCCTCTCAGTCTCACATATAAAATAGGAAAACATGCTCCCTCCCAACTCTTGCCTTTCTGTCTTTCCTGGAGCTAAGCTCCTCAGAGGGTGTTTACACCTGCTCTGTGCTGTCTTCATCAGGACTTTGTGGTATCATCCTTTCCCAAGCTTAGGAGACTGAGGATTGAGGTTGTGAAAACCCTTCAGGGTAGTTCAAGAAATGGATAGATGGCTAAGGGTATAAAGTGCGTGGATGACATGCAGAATAGACAACGTATCAGGCTTCTTTGGACCTGGAGCCCCATCAAGCTCAAGCCTCCCCCATACCTTCCTCTCTGCTGCTGCTTTCCTCCACTCCAATTGCTCCCCACCTTTCCAGCATGACGACCTCACTTAAGATGCCCTAGCCCCTTCAGACCCACAACAGTTCGCAATAAACACATGCTTATTATTTTAAATTCTGAAATTTGGTTGCTCTGTCCGTCAGTAGAATACAGGAGTTCTGGATTAAAATAAATTAGCAGGATGGGGAAGTAGAGTTTGGATAGTATATTTTACACACACACACACACACACACACACACACACACACACACACACACACACAC
>CABHPR010143472.1:4159-42184 GCA_902168415.1 Peromyscus melanophrys | reverse complement strand
CACACACACACACACACACACACACACACACACACACACACACACACTGCTTGCCAACCTCCAGAAAAACCCCAAGTGAAGGTGATATAACTACTGATTTTAAAGAGTTTGGGTTCTTCTGGGACAGGAGTTTCCTTTAGGAGGGGAGAGAAATCTCTCTGAATTTCTGCTTTCTGAACAGCATCTCTATATGTTCCCCAACTACACATTTATTTATTTATTTATTTATTTATTTATTTATTTATTTATTTATTTATTTATTTATTTTTAATTTTGAACTTTATGTATGTGAGTATTTTGCTTGTAGGCTATGTCTATGTACCATGCACAGGCCTGATGCCCACAGAGGCCAGAAGAGGGCGTTAGATTCCCTGAAACTGGAATTACAGAAGGTTATGACACACATGGGTGCTGGAAATTGAGCCTGGTTCTTCTGGACGAGCAGCCAGTGCTCTAAACCACAGAGTTGCTTCTCCAGCTGCACAGTTACTTATGACAGTTGTCCCTCAGCTGTCCCCTTTGTTTTAGACATGCGAGGACATTACAGGGAAGGGGTCCAGTCATCAGACACACAAGTCTTCCTGAAGCTCATCTGGAACTGTTCAACAGGAGCTGCAGAGAAAGTGACGGCCAGGATGTTCTGCAGGCAAATGAGCTTTGGGTGTTCCTGAACATGGTATGTGAGGATCGTGACAAACAATCCAGGCTTCCTGCTACAGAACCCAGAGGGACTAAACCCAAACCAAGAAACAGACCAGACTCTAAAACTGACAGCTCCTAAGCAATTCAAACCTGAGTGGGTTAAGGTGATCGTCAATCTTCACCTTGCTCTCAGGGAACTGAAGGTTTTCTGGAGACTTTGTGATCTTTCTATCAATGTCTGACATTCAATTTGGAAAAATTTTCAGGCACACCGAGACCATGTCAAAATCCAAACTGGCTGGGAGAACAAGTCTGTGGGTCATATTGCTATGGAAGTTGTCAGGCACGGCTCTTGGAATCTGTCATTAACTTGGCTAGGAGATGAGGTGGGGAAGTGGAGGAGTCATTGGCGAACTGGGGTGTGTGAAGAAGAATTAGACAGATAATTCGGAGCTGAAAGATCCCAGACATGAAAACAAAGACTGAATAAAGAGGCTTTGTGGCCGGTGAGACACACGTGAAGGGAAGATTAGCTGTCTAGAAGACACCTCAAAATCAAATATCCAATAAAGGCTCCAAAAAGACAAAAGGGTAGAAAATAAGAACTGAAATCCATGACGACGATAATTCAGAAACATATAGAAGGTCCAGGGAAATGAAATGAATGCACATGCCATGTCTGCCTTATGGCTCGCCCCTCATTCTGATTCCATCTGCGTTCCACCTGCCTTTAGAAATTCAAGTGCTCCGTTCTCTTGTCTAGAGCGCTTCACATGTGACAACTTAAGTCTAAATTACTGAGATTTGATCCAATTGTAAATGCAATGTCTTGGTCAGACTACCCATGTTTAAAGTGCTGGATGGCCACACATGGCTGCCGACCTGGACAACACTCACACGGAGCATTTCTGTCCACACAGAAAGTCCTATTGAATAATCAGATCAATCTCTGATGCTGTATATGGTTTTTGTTTGTTTGTTTTGTTTTGTTGTTGTTGTCGGTTTAATTCCCTAGTGTGATGTTCAAAGTTTTACTATTGTAACTCCACTTTCTCCACTGGAAGCAGAGTAAATCCAGTGATCAACCACCAAACAGAAGAAGACAAAATAATCTCAAGACTAGGAGCCTGTTGTCTTTCAGAGTGTCTTGCATACAGAGTGGTGCTCAGGGCCTGATTCCCGCCATTGCATGACTCTGGGTACTTCTGTCTAGAAATAAATATGCAGCCCTGCACCATGGAAGATGGCAAAATCATGAAGGAAATGATTATTTGGTTTTGACCCCCATCAAGAAACTCTTTACATTTATACTTTTATATTTATACTTTGGCTTTGCCATTTCCTGGCTTTTAAACCCAGACAGATTTCTTTGCACGTCCTGGGGCCCAGGTTTCTCAGCTGTTTGGTGTATGCCATTGTGTTTCTTCTGGGTATCTGGGTTGTGATGATTTAAGGCAGTTTTGTTAATATGGAAATTATAAATTTAAGAGACATTGGTGTGGTGGTATTGTGTTCCCCAAAATATTGTGTACCTTAATAAACTTATCTGGGGTCAGAGACAGAATAGCCACAATATTAAACATGAGGATAGGCAGTGGTAGCATACGCCTTTAATCCTAGCATTCCAGAGACAGAAATCCCTCTGGATCTCTGTGAGTTCAAGGCCACATTGGAAACGGCCAGGCACGGTGATACACACCTTTAATCCCAGAAAGCACGCCTTCAATCCCAGGGAGTGGGGGTAGAAAGCAGAAAGGTATATAAGGCGTGAGGACCAGAAACTAGAGGCCTTTGGCCTGGAGAAGCATTTGGCCTGGAGAAGCATGTGGCTGGTTAAGCTTTCAGGCTTCTAGCAGCAGTTCAGCTGAGACCCATTCTGGATGAGGACTCAGAGGCCTCCAGTCTGAGGAAACAAGACCAGCTGAGGATCCATCGAGGTGAGGTAGCTGTGGCTTATTCTGTCTCTCTGACCTTCCAGTGTTCATCCCAATAACTGGCCCCGGGTTTGATTTTGTTAAGACTCTTTAAGATTCATGCTACACATTGGTACCACATGACACTATTTGAGGTCACAGTGTGGGTCAGGACTGTAAGCTGCTGTGTGTCATGCTGTCCTGTCTCTTTGTGTTTTCAGTGATCTCCCTCAAAGCTGCTGAAGATTCATCATTTGAGAAAAAGAAAGTGACCTGGGCATTATTTGAAGGTAAGTCTGGTGTCTTGATGCAGCCTCCTTTCTAGACAGTAAGAAGAGAAGAGGAAAAAAGGGGGGGGGTCTAGTTTCTTAACTTTTTCATAGCATCAAGTTATGTTCCCCACATCTGCCCCCAAATGCCAAGACTCAGGAGGCTACAGGTTGCTGCCCCAGAGAAAGGACAGTGGAGAAATAGTCATCACAAAATAACTTGGATTATGACCATAAGCAACGACATCATGTGCTCTAAGTTCTTAGTCAGAGCCTTTGATCAAGGACAGGGCTTAATGTCAACGGGAGCAGGACCTTGGAAGGATTTCGTCTTGTGAAGTCTTTGGGTTGATTGATGAGGAATGAGCTGGTCAAAGGTGGTAAGAAGAGGTGTGCCCCCCAACCCCTGTGAGACAAGCGAGACAGTAGGTAGCAGAAGGAGAGCCAGCCTTATGGGGACACCACAGCAATTTGAAGCTACCTTTTCTAGTAGCGTGTTAGATACCATATCTTTAAAAAATTCGACTCTAATTGTGGTTGGCAAACACACACTTTGATGTAACCCCCCTAGTTTGCCAGGATGTCTTGTTTAGTTTTAGAGTTGTAAGTAGTTTTTTTTTTTTTTTTTCTCAGATCACATTTTATCCAATAATGAATCTTTATATTTCTGGAATTTTCTTCTACACTTCCTAATTGCCTTTTTCTGTATCTGATGACTTTCTCCTAGCAAAGCAGTCCCCAGTTCCCTCCCCCTGCCTCTCACTCTGCTTCCTCTTGGCCAGAGATAAAAGTGGCTGTCTTCCCCAGAGAGTGAAGCTGTGAGAAAGAGGAGGAAGGTTCCCCTTTTCCTTGCAATTGAGTGACATCGAGGCAGTCCGGCTGAGCTTTGCCATGTCTCTGAAGCTGTCTTAAGCATCGGTGTTCTGATGGGGAGGAATAATGGGTATGGCTGTGGGAGTCTGTAAGGAAGGTCACTGAAGAATGTGCCAGAGGGAGCCCTGGCTCCACCTCTGCAGTCCTGATAATCACAGTAGGAATCTCATGTTCACAGGAGTGTGAGGTGGTTTTGATGCGAATAGTCTAAGGACTATATTTTAAAACTGCAATGGTACAATTAAAAAAAAAGACCATTTGGAAGGACTGTAGAAGTCAGTTTGGCACACTTTGCAGGATGATTTGGATCTCTAAGACACTTTGTATAATTGGCAGCATTTTATAATTCTACAGATGTAGACTATAAGCTAACTCTGACCTTAACTATAAGTGCAATATGTGTCCCAGCATGGAGTTTCTTCTCAATAGAGACAATCAAATTCTATGAAAGACTGGGCATTGGCGTTCTCATCATGCATCATGCATGCCCAGGGCTGCAGATTGCATGCCTTCTTTCCCTGTGCTGCCGCTGCTGGTCATGGCATTGGTGGTAGCAGCAGTAGCAATGTCCCTGTGTTCTGCTTTTTTAACCCGCCACAGCTTTGGCAAGGTCAAGGGTGGAGTTGAAACTCTCTGGTACATGATCTCAGGCCTTTTGCCCTTTTGTTCCTGATTGGAAGAGCTTCAGTGTGGGTTGTGGACAGATATCCATCCTCCTGGGGCTTAGCTGGGCCTGGCTGTGTGCCTGCCCAACAAAACAAGCATTGATTGTCAGGGCTCTTGATGAGATATTGGAGTGAGTTAAAATCCCTCAGGGCTATCACTCAGGTATTTTGCCCTGAGCAAGATGGTATTACAGGCTACATTAAAAACTAGTGGAAGTACACAGAGTTTTATTGCCGGAACAGCTATTCCCCAGGCTCTCGCCTTTGAACTGGAAATGTAGAATACTGACCCTGGCTTTCTTGACTGTGGTTTTGTGTGTGTGTGTGTGTGTGTGTGTGTGTGTGTGTGTGTGTGTGTGTGTGGCGGGGGGGTGTGTTTGGTTGTACTAAGGAATGCTGGGGTCACCCAGTTTCAAAGCAGCACTGAATACGCTGCTGTGTTGCCAGGCAACAGGTGCCTTTGTCCTGCCTAGGTTGGCTGGCAGTCTGGGAGGACGGACAGGAGCTGGCACACAAGCGCTGTCACCCTGTGTTGGCCTCCCTGTGGTGTGCACAGCGACAGCAGCCTGCTGGCCCCGCCATCTGCTCCGGGGAGACCTGGATTTTTTGCAGCTTGTCTAAAAAATGGCAGTGGTGTCTTTAGCAGTCCAGTGGCAAAAAACAGAATTGCAAACCGATTCGGGGACTAAAACGTGATATTTGTTAATGCTGTTGAGTGTGTAGGCATGGGAATATTTTACTTTGTTATTTATGTATTCATTTATTTTGCATTTATTTGTTTATTTTATTACATATTTGGACAGAATGAAATTCAGTGTGTTGCACAGTCTGTGCTTATACTTTACCGCAGAGCCAAATGCCCAGTATTATGGGGTCATTCATTCATTTATTGATTCATTTGGTACCTAGGGCCTCGTGCATGCTATGAGTACTCCACAACAAAACTGCACAGCCCAGCCTCCCTGCCTTGGGGTATTTAAAAGCCGGCTGTGTTAAGTTTAGGTTCTAAACTCTCTAAACAACATTATTTGTCTAGGCTTGATTTTGAAACTTTTTGAGCTATCTTTTTAGAAATAGATTCTTTTTTTTTTCATTTTTCACACTAACTAAAGGACATGTGTGAAGAAGAGTGACATCAGGCCAGAATGCCAGCCTCTAGAACACAGGGCAACTTGCCTGAGCTGTCACTGTGAAAAGATGACCCTGGAGTCTTCTGATCTTGTGGCCCTGGCTTTGGGTTAGCCTTTGTTTACAGAGAAACCTGGGGTCAGTGCAGAGTCAGTTTTGAACAGGTTTGTCTTCCTTTTATGTAGTAAAGGAAGTGCTTGGCACAGGAGACAAAGTCAGAACTTCTCAGTATTGATCGCTGCCTGATCTAGGGAAAGTGGACGTGCAGTTTTTCACTTCCTGTGAAGTGACTCATTTTAAGGATCCCATAGCTCCAAGAGCAGAGCAGAGAGCATCCACTGTCGCCCATGCATGAAGACCCACATGCGGGTGGATGGTGCCTACTGGCGGGGGTCCATTGCCCCCAGGGCCTCTGTGATTGGTGGAGCATCAGAGCATGGCACACTGGCCAGATGTTCTATGATTCTGCAGCCACAGCTGCCTGGGGAGAGCCAGCTTCCTCTGTGCCACGGCTAGGCTGAGATCAGAAACCACAACTAGACCTTGAGTTCTTTGCCTCCCACCAGGAGAGAGCAGGCCCCGGATGTGTGTGGTGTGTTTGAGGGACTTCTGGTGAGAATGACAATCTCAGAGCTCACCTGCAGCCTTGTTCCTCCTTGGTCCCTTTAGTCTGGAAACATAGAGAGCACATAAATGCGTAGACTGGGGGCGAGGAAACTTTTATCTTGGGGCATAGAAACTTTAGTAAGTCAGTTTTTACCCTCCCCTCCAAGAAGGAAACAGAAGCCAAATTACCCTACCTTTTTATCAGGGCTGACATCTGACTCCCTCAGAGGCAACTTTGTCTCCATCTGCCCCAGTTCTGTCTGGCCCAGCAAGGAAATTGGGTTATTTACCACTTTTTCTCCCATACCAGCCAGCCAAGTTCCTGGAGTAATTTGCTCAACAATGAATAAACCAGGACTGGCTGTGGGGTCACAGGATTTGGACTGTCCTGTATCCTGGTATCTTGTCCTCAGCTCAGGTCTCTGACCTCGGTCCATCATGACTCGTCCCTTTCAGAATCCATGCATCCCATTGTTGAATTTCATATTGTTGAAGCAGCAGGACAAGCCTGCCCTCCCTAACCATTCCAACCTGTCAGTCTATAAAGCCACACATGAGGACACACGTGCCCCTGGACAGAAGCAGTTGGACTTTACTACCAGGGAAAAGCCACTCTGTTTCCAACTGGACCTCCTCACACCCTGTGACATTCCACCCCATGGAGCCTGGCTTCCTCCAGGGCTTTCCCAGCAGCTTCTGCGTGGGAAGACCCCACGGTTGCTTATGTCAAGCATTTGATGCACCAAGGAACCCTTCCACAGTGCTTCATTCTTGCATTCAGAACTCTCCTTCCAGCTCCCCTCGGCTTCCATTATAGCTCCAGGATCTTCGTGGGAGACCTTTACTTCTGTCAACCCATCTGCCAATTCTCTTAACAGTTAGTAAAAGTGGTTGGTCAGGTCTACATATGAGTCCCAGGATAGGTAAGGCTACATAGAGAGACTCCCATCTCATTAAAACAAAACAAGTGTTTCTCCTTGTCCTGTGGCACTTCCCACTTACACTTTCCCCTCACTATCCATAGGGATTTTGTTCCATGATTTCTCCAACCCAAAGATACCAAAAATGCATGGTTATATAAGTACCTTAAAGAAATCCTGTAGTATTTGAATATAACCATGTGTGTCGTCAGCTCTGGATGACATATGATACTTAGTACAACACCTGTGCTACATAAATAGTTTTAACAATGTGGTATTTAGCCAAGTATGACAAGAAAAATGTCCACTGTTCAGTGAGATAAGTTTTTTTTAAAGATTTGTTGCCTTTGTTACTTTTCTATTGCTATGACAAAAAACAATGACAAGGCAACTTATAAAAGAAAGCATTTAATTTGGGGTTTATGGTTTCAGAGGGTTAGAGTCCATGACTATGATGGTGGAGAACATGGCAGCAGGCAGGCAGGTATGACACTGGAGCAGTAGCTGAGAGCTCACATCTTGATCCACAAATGTACAGAGAGCTAACTGGGAACGGTGTGGGCTTCTGAGTCCTCAAAGCCCACCCCCAGTGACACACCTTCTCTAACAAAGCCACACTTCCTAATCCTCCCCAAACAGTTCCATCAGTTGTGGAGCAGACCAATTATTCAAATATATGAGCCTCTGGGGTACATTCTCACCCAAACCTCCTCATTTATTTGTTTATTTTGTGTGTATAGATGTGTCCCTGCATGTACATCTATGAACCACATGTGTGCAATGCCTTCAAAGGCCAGTAGAGAGTGTTGGTTCCTCTAGCACTAGAGTTACAGACAGTTGTAAGCCACGATGTGGGTGCTGGGAACCAAACCTGTGTAATCTGCAAGAATAACAAATACTTTTAATCACTGAACCATCTCTCTAGGCCCCAAGGTTGCTGTTGCTGTTTTTGAATAGTTTTGATCCATGATTGATGATTGAATTTGTAGATGTGGAAGCTGGAGACACAGAGAAACAACTATGCTTAATTTTTAGTTCAAACTTCTAAGTAGCCCAGAATAGAAATCTACTCAGTCTAGTTTAGACAAAAATGTTGACTAGCCCTAAGAACATGAAAGGACTTCCTGACTCCAGGCATGGCTTCTGCCAGGCCTCCCTAGGGCTCTGGCCAAGCAGGAGACTCAAAAGAACTTGGATGTGTAAGTCCGTTGTCTTTCCCTCTGGGTCATTGACCACCTGTATCTCCAGTTTTCAATTATGATGAATCAGACTTACCTTTTCTAATGATTGAACATGTATGCTGGGTGGGTGCTCTGTCTCTGAGCTATGTCCCTAGCCATCAAGGTTTACTCATAGTGAGAATGCCTCTGATGACAAGATTGGAACTCTGCCTCTTAGATTTAGATCAGAAGGTTTTCCTCTTGTGCATTCCGCCCCCCAAATCTTTATAATTTACATTTGAAATTCTTTTTTGTGGTTTGTTTGGAGTTAATGTTTATGATAATGTGCCCTTCAGATCTCTATGTGTATGCTGTCCTTGTGTGCTGCGTGGGGATCCTCAGCGTTCTCCTCTTCACCCTGGTCATCGCCTGGCAGTCGGTGTTTCACAAGAGGAAATCTAGAGGTAAGAAAACAGATAAGGTCATGTCTGGAATGGGTAGCCACCCACCCACACACAGGCGGAAGATGGCGGGCAAAGTATCACCTTGGTGGGAAGGCATCCTGGGTCAGTAATTGTTTGCCTGGAATCAGAAAGCGAAGTGAGTGAGAAGACTTGCCTCTCACAGGTGTTGCTGAAATAAACTGACCACTGTCACACCAGCTAAAGTCTGCTTCCTCTTGTCTCTTCCTGGGGCTTTGGGTTCCTTAACTGCTATCATGTTATTCACCCGGAGGAGGCGGGGGCTGGAGCAGTCTGGGACTGCATTCTGGCTCACCTTCTTAAGAGTGAGTTTTGGGGCCAAATTCCTGAACCAAGGGACTTGCAGATGTCTTCTTGGCAGGCAGGTGGGACGGGAGAGTCTCCTTCTGCTCTTTTCCTGTCTGGGGCCCCCTCTTGTCAGTGTCCCTGACCCCTGGAGTCTGTCCTCAGTCCTTTCTCTCCTGCCTTCTTTCTCAGGCATTGCATTCCATGACTCCTATCTCCTTAGAAATGCTGCCGATCCTAACCAGAGTCCATCTCTCTTTCTAAGCTCAATTTCCCAAGTCCAGTGGTTCTGAGAATCTACCCAGCTGCCTGCCTCTGTTCTGTTCTCCAAGGATGGCTCAGCGGACCTTCTTCTTCCATGGTGTTGGCTGCCTCCTCAAGCTTTTCTTTCTTTAAAGCTCCCTCTGAGTGCTCCTCATGCATACCATCCCCCCAGAATTTCCAAAACCAGTTGGGGACACAGTTGCTTTCAGAGGTGACCAAGATAGACTGAGCCCAGTTTCAACGACACCTCCTCACTTAGCAACCAAGGACCCAGCCCCTGTCCCTCTCCTCCCTCATGGAGACTTAAGGGACAGAAATGCACCTGTCTGAGAGCTGGGAAGGAAGAGACACTGAAACCCTGAGCACATTTCTGGTGACATGTGAGTAAATCACACATCACTGTCACTATTAACCCTAGCTTATGTATCTGGGAGGAGTTAGTTTCTGTCCGTGCTCACAGGGACCTTTAAACTGGGAAACTGAATGACAGCTATGAAGGGGACACTCCCCAGAGATGTGGACAAGACTGGGGAAACCAGGAAGGGAGGATGGGCATCCAGGGACTGATACCATGGGAGACTGTTGCTCAGGGGTGAGGAGGAGAGGTTCTGGAACTGGAAGAGCTGCTGTTGTCATGGGGTTCAGGGGCTAAGAGCACTGTCTTGCAGAAAACCTGGGTTCAATTCTCATCGCCGACATGATGGTTCACATAGGTAACTCTAGTCCCAGGGAATCTGACATTCTCTTAGGGTCTCCTCCAGCACCAGGTATGAACATGGTGCACAGACATACGTGCAGGCAAACATCCAGGCACATAAAACAAAATAAAAAGAATTGCTGTTGTGGGAGAGGTGGTATAGAAGAGCAATTCTGCCACTGCCCAGATGGAGCAACAAGAGGGCTCAAGGATCCTGCATTCACAGCCTCCCTTCTCCAGCACAGGAGTCCCTGGATGCTTTTTCCCCTTGAAATTAAACCAAAACCAGCAAGCGTAGAAGACAAAGGTTCATCGGTAGCTTCCAGGGTCTGGATGGGGTTGACAGGGAGCAGAGAACAGCATGCAGCCCTTGAAATGGAGCCAGGAGTACAGGCCAGCTCTCCTGACACTAGAGCCTGAGTGTTTCCCACCTGACTTGGGTTTCATTGTTCTGCCCTTGGGTACCTTCATCCATGGCATCTGCCGCTGAATCAAGCTATCCCAGCATTTCCCTCGTTCCCAGTCCTCAGCTGCTTCTCTGAGCTTGTGGCAAATGTTTGCCCGTGGGTGTTGGCCCTCTGCCTCCCTTCCAGAGAACTCTGTGTGAGGCAGGGACCATGCATGTGACCCATCCTCCTTGGAATTTGGCTCACAACAGATACTCCACAATTGATGTACAAATAGATTTGTTTCCCAGCTGCTCTGCTCCCAGCTGTTGGAGCTTAAAAGGCACTAGCAGTTTCTAGACTGGGTGTGTGCTCAGGGCAGCTCCACCAGGGCCTGGGCAGACTTGAGCTGCAGACCCCGTGGGACTTCAGGCAGGACCCAGGAATCAAAGAAAGGCCAAGAATGGCAGACTGGACACACAGGGGCACCTGGCATCTTCCTCCAGGCCTCACAGAAAGACCTCAAGGAATGGGGATTATAACTGGCTCATCATTGTCTCCTGCCAGGGTGGGCTTTAGGGTGGACCACCTGTGCTCAGCATCGAAAGCCCTTCTCAGCTGTCAAGAACATTGTCTGAGCACCTGTTATAGACCAGGCATATGGCTCTATTCCTCCACATCCTTGTGTAGCCTGCACGGTTCCCGTGAGACAGAGGGCATGATGATATCCCTACACTAGGCAGTGGGAGAGGTGAGGCTCAGACTCGAGCTGTATCTCAAATGCCCTAGTTTCCTATTCTAGAAAATCCGCAGACATCTGAGGATGATCTTTATGGAAGGAACTTTCCGTGGAGGTTGTCCATGAGGTTCTTCCCGCACAGATCTGCCTGCCTTCTCTGGTCCTGGGTACATCTTTTGATATGTCTGAGTTTCAGAGAGGACAGTAATCTTTTCTAGGTGATTCCCAAAGACTCCATAGGATGTGTTTGAAGACATAGTGTTATGGTTTGGGCATAAAATGTCCCTACCAAAGGCTCATGTGTTTGCGGCTGGGTCCCAAGCTGATGGGACTATTTTGGGAGGTCCTGGGAACTTAAGGAGGTGGCACAGAGCTGGAGGAGGTAGGTCACTGGGGTCGGGTTCTTGGGGTTTTCTTGTCACTGGCCCTGTCCTGGTTTGTTCTCTGCTTTTGTTCACCAAGAACTAAGGAGCAGCCTCCTCCACCTGCTGCCCTTCCATGGTGTTCTGCCTGAGCACTCAAGGCCAAGCAACCATGGGCTGAACCCTCTGCAGCCATGAGCAAGGAACTCCTCCCCCCTTTCAAGTGTCTTCCAGGTATTTTGGTCACAGCTATATAAAAGTCAGTAATACACTTGACGTACATGTGACAGAAACAAGTATGGATGGATGCAGATAGGCTTTAAAATCTGGGGCTAGGGCTGAGCATAGAACCCCAGCTCCTGGTACAGTTTCCAGGCAAGTGCAAAACAAAGCCCACATGTTTGGTTTGCATGCCCTTGTAACATCCATTGTGTATTAAAATGGAGCAAAACCATACTTAGAGACATTGTGTTTAAATTAAACGAGCTTCGGTCCTAGGATCTTATGAATAGGTTTCTTCCTATTCATAATGTGAATTCCAGAAGGTCATTAAAATGGGGCATATCACTTGTGGACCATGTTATTACCACGTGTCCAGCATTCCTGTCCTCTGCCTCTCAGGTATAGTCCTCATCAGTACCATAAACAGAATTATCCAATAAGAAATCCAAATTGTCTCAGTTGGTGGACTCCCCTTGAATACCAGAGCTATTGATCAGAATATTTCCGGCTTTGACGTTTTATGCCCCGAGTTCAAGGATATCGAGTTTTCAGAGCTGGTGGACAAGTCCAGCAGGGGAGCCAGATCCTAGGGTGGCTCTGCTTCTGTACCGGTGCTCTCTGGGGCGTTATTCCTATGAACCCTCATTTTTTGGTGGAAAAGGGTAGACGCAGTGATGGTGATTTGCCCCAGTATTGCTGTCTTTCCCGCTTCCAGAATGGAAGCAAAGTAGATCCTAGGTTGGGGAGAGGGAAAGGGCACAGCTCAGTTACCACAGGTAACTGGGGAATAATTGACAACTACTGGGGCCCTAGGGGTCTGGAGTGCTGGGCTGTTTCTATGGCAACCACCAGGCCAGGGTATATCCCACAGGAAGTGGCCCCTGTGTGGGCTAGCTGCTGTTAATGGCTTTCACCGAGAACCATTAAGCATTCGTGGGCCATACTACATGTATCCAAATGATTCTGTGACCCTAAGATACTGAAAAATCAAAGACACTTGTCAACTTGATACAGCATTGTCTCACTTCCCATGCATTGAATTATAACAAATTTGCATCATTGTGACTAAAGCTAGACCATAAATAAAGAGCTGGGAATCGTGCTTGGTTTGAAGGGGATCCAATTCTTACTAGGGGGTCCTACTGTGAGCCTGTTGGTTTTTAGGTTTTTCCCCCTTGTTGCTTGGACTTTTGCATGCATGGTTGGGGAAGCCAGACCCACGCTCCGTTGGGTCACAGAGCTCTGAGGTCTGTAGGCTGTTCCTACCCAACAGTGCTTCTTGGTTCCTGCAGCAACATCTGGACAGAGGACATCAGAGGAGCAGACCCACTCCTGAGGACCCTGCGATACTCTTGGCTCTTCCACAGCCAAGGGCGGCAGGCCAGCTTTCTTGGCTGCCTTTCTGCCTCAGCCATCACTGCTGTGTTTCTAGGACACCCAGCTGGGCTATGAGCAAAGCTTAATCGTACCCATGTGTTGCCAGGCCAGCACAAGCATACTCCATTCTTCTCCCTAGCACAAATCTCTGTCCTTGCTCTGTGTTAGTGCCTGTAGTGCCCAGGACCTCATCCCAGGGCCTCTTCAGCTGGGTCACCCTAGAGAAGAATACCAGTCCTGGGATCCAGAATTGAGCTCTGAATTTTAGTGTTTTCTCAGGACACTGGTTTCTAAGGCCGTTGCTTTTCAAGAGCCCACCTAGTCTTGCTGGTCCAGGGAGTTTCCAACGATCCGCAGCCTTCTGTGCCCAAGCTTCCTAAAGTTGAGTCTGTAAGGCATCTTGGAGCCCAGGTAGGAGCGGTGGTGGCCTTTCCTTACCATCTGAACTCTTCACTGGGAGCTCTTGTTCCTTCCCATTTGCATCTGTCTTCTGAGACCAGAAACTGGGCAATCCAAGGCTCATTACAAACTATCCCTCCCCTGCCTGTGTCCCTGTGAGGAAGAACCAAAGGGCTTATGGACTTTTCCTCCAGAGGTTCAAGGAAGAGGGGACTAGGGACTGAGTCCCACTCACTTGGGAGTAGAGACCACAAAAGACAGAATGGGTGGCCGGAGTGACAGAGAACAGAAGGATGATGACCTGAGGAGGTCAAAGTGCTCAGTAGCCTGGAGTCAGAGACACCTGGTATCCTCAAGGTCAACCTCACCCTTTGTCCTTTGGCAGATAGAGCCACTGGCTACGCTTAGTACTACTGGTTCTGGACAGGTCCACTGAGACTGGTGGAGAAGGGGCTGTCTTCCCTTTGTGAGCCTGTGAGCTTCCTAAAGAGTTCTGGACTTAGAGCCTAGATTCAAGTTCCTTTATCCACAAAGCAAGTCAGAAACTGCAAATGAATTATATTTGAGCCTCAATATCTCCCAACTGTAAAATGGGGAGGGGTGCTGCTCTTATCTTTCAGGACTCTGGGAGTTCTGGGTATGGGCAGAGCAGGTATCCTGTTAGCCTTCCCTGACTGGAAAAATCCTGGAGAAAATCAAACAGAGGAAAAGGTTTATTTTGGCACATAGATTCGGAGCTTTAGGTTTATGGTCATTTGACCCCATTGCTTTGACCCCCAGGGAGGCAGAACCGCATAGCAGGGAGCAGAGCAGTGCCTCTCATGGTGTCTTGAAAGCAGAAAAGGAGAAGGGAGCCCAGAACAAGACATGACACCCAAGACCTACTCACTTCAACTATGCTCCACCCGCTAAGTTTCCATCACCTCACAGTATCTCATCACCAAATCATGAACCAGTTGACAGGTTGATCCACTGATGAAGTCGGAACTCTTACGATCCAATCACTCTCCCAAGGCCTTACCGCTAAGCATTCCTGTGTTGGTGGCCGTCCAGTGTCACTTCTGTTGCTGTGACAAATACGCTTACTATTCCGAGTCACAGTCCATCATTGAGGGAAGTTAAAGGGCAAACTCAAGGCGGGAATGTGAAGACACCCCCACTTGGTATTTCACACAACTGAGGAACTCACTTCATAGCCAAAGGTGGCAGGAACCATCGCGGAGTGTGCTTGCTAGCTGGATCACAGGCTCATGCTCGACTAGCTTTTTTTTAATATAGCACTGGACCATCTGCTCCGGGAATGGTACTGCCCATGGTGGGCTAGGTCCTCCTACATCGATTTAAAACGATCAAGACACACTCTCACAGACATGCCCACAAATCAGGCCAGTCCAGGCAAGCCTTCGACTGAGATTCCCTTCCATGGGACTAGGCTGTGTCGTCAAGTTGATAGTTAAAGCTGACTAAGACAATGCTCAAGCTTTCAATTCATGAGCCCTTGGGGACAGCCCAGATATAACTGTAAACAAGTACCCTCCTTGGTCACGTGCTTCAGGTACCATGCGGGCCATCCCACTAAGCTAAGGCTAACATGCACTGTCACAGTAGAGACATGTGAACCACAGATGTAATTGGTTGTCTCCTTATCAAGGTTTTAAAACAAAATTGGGTGAAAATTCATTTTAATCTGTTATGTCCAAAAATACAGTTTCTAAGGAGAGAAAGAGTGAGACCGAACTGCACATTGCACACCAAGCTGTGAAGCCTGGCATTGCCACATGCCTTGTTTGGAGCTTGTTTCATTTTGAAGCTTTACAGCCCCTTGGGCTACTGGTCAGCCCACGGCATGAAACACAGCAGACAGTCAGCTTTAAGTGTGGTGCTTTTCATTCACCAAGTGTGGTTGTTAAGTGGTGCCTGTTACCAAACTCCTCCTGGTCAGCTTCCGCTGTGTGACAGAAGCCGGTGATGCCATCCTAGCGGCTGCACTGGCCAGGAGGGGTTGTTTGGGGATGTCTGCTTCCTGGAGGTGGGAGCTCTTGGGCTCTACATGAGGAGAGGACAGTGCTGTGCACAGGGAGGGGTGAGGAGAGGACAGTGCTGTGCACAGGGAGGGGTGCAGCTCTGCCCTGACTTCTAGGAAATGCACGCAGGCTGTGGACTGGGCCTAGAAGTCAGGTAGCGCTTTCCCAGGCTGCAGGGCTCCCTGACTTGAGTGGGTAGAGAAAGCTCTCTGCAAACATGGTCCCGGGTGCTATGGAGATCCTGTCCTGGGACTGCTCTGCTATGAGAGGAGATCGCTGGTGAGCAGAGCGAAAACACCCCCAGGCCTAGCAAGTGTTTCTGAAAAGCCTAGGAAACCAAAATGAGTGTAAGGGAGGCGTGTGTGTGTGTGTGTGTGTGTGTGGTCAGCCGCACCTGCAGATCCCCAACATTGCAATGGAACTGATGAGGTGTGTGTGTGTATGTATGTATGTGTGTTTGTTGTGTGTGTATTTGTTGTGTGTGTGTGTTTGTTTTGTGTGTGTGTATGTGTGTGTGTGGTCAGCCTGGAGGTCCCAACACTGCAATGGAACTGATAAGGTAGAAGTGTGTGTGTGTGTGTGTGTGTGTGTGTGTGGTCAGCCACACCTGGAGGTCCCAACACTGCAATGGGACTGATAAGGTGTGTGTGTGTGTGTTATGTGTGTGTGTATGTGTGTGTGGTCAGCCACACCTGCAGATCCCAACACTGCAATGAAATTGACAGGTGGGGTGTGGTTCCTCCAGCCTGCCTTCCCACTTCTGGTGGAAGTGGTGACTGTCACAGGCCCAGCTGGGGAAGTCACAGCCTTCGGGCCTGACATTCTTTGGGGGGCTTGGCCATGGGTAGTGGCTTTGAGCAATGAGGACCTAGCTGAGAAGGAGGAAAAGGATGGTTGTCAGGAAGAGGCTGGTGGCTAGAATGTCTTGTCAGGAGGGGTGAGAAGCACTGACCTTCCTTTCAGAGCCTTTGGAGATCACCCAAAATGAGACCATGTATGATGTTTTTATCTCAGATAATAAGTGCCCTGCACTCGGTGCTGGGAGGCAGTGATGGAGGGCTTCTTCTCCATTTGGGCTCCTAACCCCCAGAGCTAGTATCATAATTAGGGGATCCTGTCTCACTGAGCAGCCTCCCACACGTTCCTGAACCCTTGCTGAGTGGGCTCTGCCTCCTCAGAGTCCAGGTTAAGCTAGAGCACTGATGTGATTGACATGCTACTAATGCCTAGTGGTGGCCGGACTCTGGGAGCATCACTTACCTGTAGTCCTGGGTGGTCCATCTTCATCAGTGGGAGTGTTGGCCTGCATTCACTCAGCACAGACCTCACATTCATCTGTCAAAACATATTACTGAGACATCCCACCAGACTGGTGGCCCTTCTTAGCCAGCCCCCCACCCTAGAGGGAGCCCCCTAGTTTCTCTCCTGCCTCTTCACTCCTCGTCTCTATCTACCCCATTCCTTTTCCTGCACCTGGACTTCACCTCCCCAAACACAGGGAAGCTCCTGGCATTCTTCCAGGTCTGGGCCCTGCTCTGCCAGCTGCAGCTAGAGCGCAGTGTGCACTAGAGACTCGGCGTGTCTGTGTGTGGGTAACACCAGCTCTCAGTTTCTGAGGATGGCGCCCAGTAGACACAGAGGGCTCTGAGTCAGGTCACTCTGCTGGTGACCTGGAAGCCCTTGTACTTGGGTTGCTGTAACAGGACAGCCTGGGCTGCACAATGGAGCCCACTCTGTGGCCTCACTGTCATGGCCCTTGGAGGTCTGAGATAGAGGTGCTGCAGTATCAAGGCTGGTTTCTTCTGTGGCTTCTCTCTCTCTCCTGTGGCTTCTCTCTTTGGCATCTTCTCCTTATGGTTCACCTGGTTTTCTGTCTGCGTTTGTGGCCTGGTCCCTTGCTCTAAAGACACCAGTCTTGTTGAAATTAGAACTCATCCTAATGGCCTCATTTTAACTAAACTCTTTCTAAGATCCTATATCCAATTGCGATCCTATTACAAAGTACTGGGGATTAGGTCTTCAACATACGAATTTTAGAGGGAACACAACTTGGTCTGTAACACCTGCTGTGTGGCTGTGGATAAGTTTACTACCCTCTCTGTGCTTTAATGTCTTTCGTTACAACATAGGAACAGTGTTTAAAGAGGTTCTTGTAAAGTTGAAGTGGGAGAACAGAGCTGTGGGCTTTGAACACATGTTGCCTGAATAAATTCTTCTTCACAAACTCCATGACCTTGGACTTTTATTTTATGTGTTGTTGACATCTCAGTCTTTTTCATTACAAATATAAATTGTTTCAAAGGAGTTGTGCTCTCCAGAGCTCTGCAGAAATAGCTATTTTAAATAGCTATTTTATCATGCCCTTTCATATTTTGATTTTGATCACCAGCCCTGTTTATTTTAAGCATCCTATGAAGGAAAAAAAAAAGCACCCAGTGAAGCGGGGTGGGGGTGGGGTGGGGGCGGGTGGGGAAGGCCTCGCACAGAAGCCTTGGCTGTTAGGACTGTCGTCTGGTCCTTCTACCTCTCCTTTGCTCTTCGTCCACCTGTCCCACAGAATTTTGTCCTGCTTCCCCACAGCTGCTGTGCTGAGCAACTGCTGTGCTTACCCGCATGCATGTGCACATGCACACAAATGTGAGTTCACAACTTCTCCATTCCTTCTCTCTGGGTCTATGTGTTAAAATGCTGTTATAAGATCAAATTATCAATACTTCACAATTAACAGTATTTGGGAAGATTACTATAAAATGAACAATAACATAAATAGATCATTTGTTTAGATAAATAATTAATAAGCATAACGTAAAATTTTATTGAAAGTATACTTCTATTGAAATAGATTTTTTATTTTTTCTTTATATATCCTCACATGTAAATGAGAAGATGAGAACTCAGAATTTGCTTAGGGGTATAGTTCTCCATCAATCTCGTTCCTGTTTTCTTAATAAATGTGAGCTTGGGAATTTCACCTTCAATACAAAAGAAGGCAAGATTAGATGGAGTTTTCATATGCTGCTCAATATCAAGCCCAGCTTTTGAATTATATATGTAAAGAGTTAAATAATGATCTAGCATCAAAGATGCTGTTTAATATGCTGCCAGCTGACACCTGGATTCGCTCATTATTCAATCCTTGTTGGAAGCAAAACACTGGAAATTCCATCCTCCTGAGCTTTAGCTACTAAGCTGTGAGTTATTTGGAGTCTCAGTGGACGTGAATGCTTCATGTCAGTTCATGCGTGCTGCTCCCTATGTCAGGTGTCTGTGATGTAAGTCCCAGTGAGTAGACAGCATCCCTTGGCTTTGTGAAGTGGAAAAGGTGCTGTTATAAGCAGAGAATAAAAATAACATAGTCAGATCTCAGACACATTGCAAGAGAACCAAGAAACTGATTCCTTTCTGACTCAAGAATGTTCTAGGATATGCAAACCAAATACTAAAGTCCATTGACCCATATGAAGTTTACAATACTGTCATAAATATGAATGTTCAGTACACACTATGCTGCTATTGTTGTATCCATAAACCATCTAGCCCACAGTAGGTGCTCAGTAAATGGAGTGCAGGAAGGGTTTAGACATTAGTAGAGAGCTGGTTTATTTATATATCTTTTTAGCTCTCCCATGCTGGCAGTCCTGCTCTGGACCTTGCACTGGTCAACTGTACAACAGATCATCCCAAACACAAGAGCATAAAACAACCATTTTATCTGCTCATCCACAGGTTGGCAGTTGAGACTGAGCTCAGCTGAGCAGTTCTGCTGCCGCTCTCAGCCAGAGTCATTTATGCGGCTGCACCGGATGGTGGAACGGTTGGGGCTGGTTGTTCTGGGACCTCAACTACCATGGCTAAGGCCTTCTCCATGGGGACTCATATTCCAGTGGACCCACAGAATAATTGATAGCAGAAGAGTTTCCTGTGACAAGCCTCAGAGATAGCACTTTTTAATGCCTCTGCTTGTGGCACATTGGCTAATGTCCCTTGGATCTAAGCAAGTCATGTGGCCAAAGTCTATTTAGTATGAGGTAGGAGATGTTATACATAGATATGAACAGATTCAAGAAGGTAGGATTTGCTGGGACTGGCCATATAAACATTTGCCACACAACTCAGGATTCCCCTGGCTGTTTCAGCATTCCTCTGTTGAGGTAACCTCAGCTTCAAGTCTTAGATCAGACGCATTCTGAATTAGGGGCCCATGTATTCTAATTTTTCCATGATAGATAGAAGTTTACCTCAAGGAGAACCATTGTAGAAAGATACCTTGCTGCAAGGCTTGTTTCTTAAGGATATCTTCTTGTTTTATGTTTGTTTGAAGCAGAGTCACTGTACAGCCCAAGGCTAGTCTTGATTAAGATCCTCCTTCCTCAGCCCTCCAAGTGCTGCACCATCATATCTGAGTATGTAAGGAGCTCTTTTGAGACCATAAAGAACATTAACTGAAGAATGAAAGCCCATTTCACAGTGAAAAAGTTCTAAGGAGAGAGAGCCTGTCCCATCTGGTCCAAAAGGCTGTTTTCATGACCCAGTGCACACAAGTTGGAGGACTTCACCACTCCAGGACCCTTTAGCATAGAATACAACTTAACTTGTCTTGGCCAAAGATGAATATTATGATGTCTGGGGTATGTGGCTTCATACCTGATATACAGTCCAGAACTGAAATCATATCAAGTCACTGGGGTGCCCTCTGATGTCTCTGCCATGATTTCACCCAAACATTGCAGGCCAGAAGCCCCAAGAGTTGGCTGGTGCAGCCCTAATAACTGAGCAAGATCTGGGTCCCTGCCTTTCAGGTAATGCCAAACTAACCTGTATTTACCAATTATCATTCTTTTTCTTTTCACAGTGAGACATTATTTGGTGAAATGTCCTCAGAACAGGTAGGGATATTTTCTTTGTTATTTCTCTTTAATTCTTTACTTTCTTTTTATAATACCAAGAAGTTGATTAAATGTATATTCTTACTAAAAGATGTTGGTCACAAGAAACAATGTATGCTTTGCATATGTTTGCAAATGTGAATAGTCCACAAGCCAGTCATAATCTCCACAGGGTACAGATGGCGAGCAGCTCATGTGGGTCCAGCCTGTATCTTTGAGGAGCTTGAAAAGTGTCCTGTAGGACACTGTGGGAACTTATGACTGGTCTGAGCCAACTCAGTACCTTCTCACCAGTAACTAATCTTTTCTCCACAAGTACTGACTTGGCCTATGTTCTACTTTAGCTGGTGACAGGCCTCATTAGGAATATAGTAGTTTTAAGATACATTCAAATTCATAACATTTAAGATTTTCGGACCTCTAACTTTAAAAAAATGTCAATGGGACACATAGTCCCTTATTAGAATGCTATTAAAATCCCCTAATGACAGTGAAAACACAAAAATCATAACTAAAGTGAAGGAAGATAGTTGACCAGATCAGCATGGAGGTTAATCAGGTATGGGAATGACCTGATAAGAATTTTAAACCAGATATCATAAATCTGTTTAATCAACGGAAAAATGAAAACTCTTTTGAAAGCAAATGGTAAATGCCACCCAACAGAGAAAAAGTAGAAAGTATAAAACTGAGAAAATATAGTAACAAATGCAAATTTTTAAAAAAGATTTATTTATTTATTTATTATGTATACAATGTTCCGCCTGCATTTATGCCTGTAGGACAGAAGAGGGTGCCAGATCTCATTACAGATGGTTATGAGCCACCACGTGGTTGCTGGGAATTGAACTCAGGACCTCTGGAAGATCAGCCAGTGCTCTTAACCACTGAGCCATCTCTCCAGCCCCCACAAATGCAAATCTTATTGAATAGACTCAATAATAGGGTGACAATGTCAGTAGGTAATTGGTAAAAAGGAAAGACAGAGCAATTGAATCATACATGTGAACCACAGAGACAAACAGACTGAAAAACTGATGAACAGCTAGTTCTCAGGGACCTGGGGCAAGGGTAATTCCTACCATCAGGTTACAGAAGGAGAATGGAATCCAGAGGAGCTGACCATTATTTATTTATTAGAAGGAATAATAGGTGAACATTTCCCAAATTTTTCGGAAGAAAAAGATTCATAGATTCAAAAATGTTAATTCCAACCATGGTGGGTATACTGAAATCTACTTGCAGACACAGCACAATTAAACAGATGAACTTGAGTAGAGGTGCACTCTCTGAATCCAAGGACAGAAAGAAATGGTGTTCTTCTTGTAATCTGAAAGAACGGCACCCAGAAATTCTATATCGAGCAGAACTGTCTTTCAAGAATGAAGGAGTAAGAAAGACATTTTCAAATTTAGGAAAACTTAAATAATTTGTTGATAGATCACTGTAAGTAGGGGCTAACAATCACCTACTTGAAAAATCACTTCTAAAAAAAAAAATTCTTGAACCCAAAATGAAAGCTACCTTTAGTAATTAAGAAGAAAGGAACAACTTGAAGAATGAGTATATTTTTATTAATTCACTGAGAATTTCATACATGTCTACAATCTATTTTGATCATATTCACCCTCCATTCCTCCCCTAACTCCACCAAGATCCACTCATTTTTAGACAACATCATGTGAATACTCATGAATTTAAAAAATCATGTTTGATGATTGAAACAAAAAAATTTAAATCAATTGATTCTCAATGATATTTCAAAGTTAGGAAGATGGATAGCCCTCATAGAAAAGGGGTCTCTACTCTTCATCTGGTGGGGGAATGTCGGCAACAGTAGACAGTGGTTGGTCACACACACATGTATTGTAATTCCAAAGCAACTACCTAAATAACTCTATCCCTAACACTAAAAATAACTACAGAAAAATCAAGATAATCCTTTTAATATATTCAAGTCACATGAAGAAATAGAATAAACAGAACCTTAGGAAAGGAGGGGAAAATAAATAAAAAATTACTTCCCCACCACCTGTCTTAAACTGGTCTAAATACATCGGCTGAATCACAGAACCTGGAGTAGTAAATGACTGTGTGTCCCAACTATATTCTGTGTATAAGAAATTCACTTCATGCACATAACATGGGTGGAAGAAGAGAGAGCGGGCAGTAAACAGTCTATGTGCATATACTGCACATCTCACAAAGGAAAACACAGAGGAAAACACTTAGTAGGGCGTGGATGGGACATTAGAAGGTAAAATGACCAATTCACCTGGAAAACAAAGGTCCTAAATAGTCTATGAATTAAACAACAAAGACACGGAGCCCGAAAAGCCAAAACTGAAGAGCTGAAGGAAGACCGGAAAATCCATGATTTTTAGCAACCAATAGGCTTGGCTTAGGTTCCCGATCCTAGGTCACTGAAGACATAAATAATGCTGTCAACCAACAGGACCCGGTTGATCCATCTCCAGAAGTCAACTTATGGAAGAGCACCTTTTTTTTTCAATGTCCTCATGAAATATTCACCAAGATATATCCTAGGCTGAGACAAACCTCAATGAGCTTAAAAGACTTGGAATCGTACAGTGTAATCTTCGACTACGGTGAATCATAGTTGAAGGTAGTAGTGAGAAAGCAGCAGGAAAATCTCTAAACATGGAACCAGGAAGCACCCTGCTTTTGTTTAAAGTCGCAGGCTGAGTCTCGACAGCACAGGAGCAGTGCAAACACAGGTACAGCCATCAGGGAAGCATGCGTGGTACAGAGATCGGAGGATACACGGGGTCCAGAAGGAATGCTCCATGTGTAGTCTGACACCTTGAGCTCCGATGAGTCCAGGACAGTTCTGAATAGAAGGCATGTACTTTTCATCAAGTGGTGTGTATTCCACAGACATCCACAGGCAGAAACATGGACTGACACCCCTTTTCTCACAGCATCAGCAAACACAATTAAAGAAACTTAGTCTGAAGTATAAAAGCTAAAACTATAACATTTCTCAGAGAAAATTCTTGTATCCTTGGATTGGGTAAAGTGACACTGTGCAAGATTCATAAATGAAAGACTGATAAAAATTTAGTTCCAAAAACACAATTACAAAAATGGAAAAACAAGCCATCGAACAGAAAATACTTGCAAATCAGGTAAGTGACGATGAGGAACCTGTTTCCAGATATAAGGTTCTTCCAACTGGATAATGAGATGACAAATAGCACAATTAAAACAGGCAAGAGTGATTTGAACAGGTATTTCCCTAAAGAAGGGAAATACCGTGGCTCATAAATACATGGAAAGATGCCCAATATCTTTAGTCATTAATTAGGGAAATGCAAATTAAATAATAATGATTCCAGCACATCCCCAACCATAATTGCCTACAATCCAAGAGACAGATATGCCAAGTGTTGGCATGCATATGGAGAAACCGGATTATTTTGTACACTGCTGAATGGAGCCCCCAATGAGGAATACAGTTTGGTAGTTTCTTAAGGTGTGACTCCTAATAATATGACCCACAAATTGTACTTGTAGGGATCTACCCAAGTGGAATGAGAGCATATGCCCACTCAAAGACCTGTGTGGAATTGTTCTCAACTGCTCTATTCATAATAACCAGAAACTGGAGACAATCCAAATGTGTTCACCAGCCGGTGAGAGAGTAAACAAAATGCAGCAGATCCATCCAAAAAAGTTCTACTTGGCAATGCAACAGACCATGGAAATAGACCACTCTCAAAACACCACACAGTGAAAGAAACCAGGTGCAGAATTTACAGTTTCGTGCTATTTTAATGAAATGTCTAGAAAAGGAAGATTTATGGAGATAGAAAACAGAGCAATGTTTGCTTATAGCTGAGGTTGAGCGTGGGGATTAATTTCGGATGTGATTAATGTGGTATGGACTAAACGTTGAACTTCCTAGCACTAGGATTGCAATGTCCTAAAAATGTATTGTACTGATGATTGCACAACTTGTAGGTCTATGGAAATCTACTGAATTGTTTATTATGGGCTACAAGTTGTATTGGAAATCAATTATGCCTCACCAAAGCTGCTTGTTTCTTTCTTAAGACCACACCCCCTCACACTCTAGGACTAGGGTGAATCAGGCATGTCTTTTGGAGAAGAGGTTTATAGCAGGGCCACTCATGGTTGTCCAGAGGTTCCCCAGCCTGCCAATCTCCCTTGATTCCTGGGATAGCTGGCTCTGCTTCATGGAGAGCTTGCAGCTCCTCCTGTCTTGGGTCGTCTCTACTCCTCATTACCCTCCCCTACAACAGTCACATTCTAAATTGGAGACTACTGGATTGAGGAGGAGAGCAAGGATGTCATCCTAGCTCGGTAGACACTAGAGTTTGGTTTCCCCTAGCCCCGGGATATACAAGTGTATTAGTCATTGTTCCATTGCTGTGACAAAATCCTTGAGAAAACCGACTTTAAATGGGGAAAGGCTCGTGTTTTGGTACTGTTGCTTTGGAGTCTGTGGCATGGCAGCACATCACAGCAGAGACTATGGTAGAGCAAATCTTCTCCTCCCACGGTGGCAAGGAAGCAAAGAGAGCAGGGAGGAGTGGAGGAAGTCTTGGTTTGTTTTGTTTTGATGAAATACCCCAACCAAAGAAATTTAGACGAGTGTACTTTGGTCTACAGTCTAGAGAGGACACAGTCCTCCTGGGGAAGGCATGGTGGCAGAAGCGTGAGGCCAGTCTGTCACACTGGGTGAGCAATTCAAAGGCAGAGAGAGAAGAGAAAGTTGGACCAGGCTATAAAACCTCAAAGCCTGCCCCCCAGAGATGTACACTCTCCTGCAAGGCCCCATCTCCTAAAGGTTCATAACCTTTCTGAACAGAGCCACCATCTGGAGACAAAGTGTTCAAACATGTAGGCTGTGAGGGTCATTTCACATTTAAGCCCTGACCAAATTCCAATGTCCTCTTCCTGGGTGTGTCCCTAATGACCTAATTTCTTCCCTGCCTCTCAGTCAGGTACATCCTGATGGTACCATAGACTGGTGATCAGGACTTAAATCGTGGTCTTTAGAGAACATTTAAGATCCAAACTATAACCCAGATATCAGGGTCATAGAGTTCTAGCCAAATGTTTCTGCTTCTGTACCAACTACACTGGGGGCTGCCAGTGATGTAGTGGGGTCCCTGTCCCAAAGCTTTTTACCATGAAATGCTTCCTGCTAAACCAACTATACATAAGTCTTTGTAAAATCATTTTCCTCCTTCAACCTGAGACCATGGTGGGGTCAAGTCTGACCATAGATCTGCCAGGGACACTCATCCTCCTGACCAGAGCCTCATGTGACCTCACATAGTCCTGACCCCCTCCTGCAGTGTCTGGCTAGAGAACAAGTCAATTCTTTCCTTCACCGTGGCTTTGACCTGTGTGCTGGGCTACAAGCCCAGAACTTCAGCCCATCCTTTTCATGACAGAGAGCCGGTCTGGTACCCTTTTTGGTTGCTGCTGTGGGAACTGGACCCTGGGGTCTCAAGTTCTATTCATGATCAGTGTCCTTTTTTGTCCTCTGACCACTTCCTTCTAAAGGGAAAAGGGCAGAAATCACAGGATCAGGGCCAGAAGCCAAGAAAGGAAACCCTCAGGCAGGGGAGGACCCTCAGGAAGAGGCCACATACTGGTGTCGAGAACACTGTGGTCACAGAGAAAGGGGCCTTGCCAAGTGACCGGGGCAAGATGGGGACTCTCGGGAGTTCCATGACTTGCCAAGAAAAGTTCAAAGAAGAAAAGTAAAGCTTATCATCACGACTGTGTCCTGTCCTGAGTCAAGAGGCTGCCATGGTCTGGGAGGGGCAGCCCTGGGCTTTAGGACTGAGGAGCTCTCCCTTTCCCCTAGCCAAGTGTCCTTAGGAACCAGTGTTCCAGACCACAGCAAGCATGTCAAGGCTCTGTGGGGTTCAACATGCCTTCCCTTGGAGGGTCAGCAATGAGGGCATTTTAGTTCATATGAAACGGCTCAAAAAAGTCCTTGAAACCCAGCTTTAAAACAAAATGCAGCAATTAGTCAGAGCTGTGATGCTTCTTGTGTGCAAGCCAAATTTTAAAAAAGCTGGAGAGAGAGAGAGAGAGAGAGACACAGAGACAGAAAAGGCCGTTCCCAACTTGGCCATCTCCTGGATGTGAGACTATACATGCTCTCAGACACAGGAAAGTGGCACCATGTTTCCTGTGTCACCTTTCTTCAAGTGTGTGGTGCACACTATCTCTTGGACAACCTGGGGTTAGGGTACCATCTATTTTTCAGGGTGTGTTAGAGGCACAATCCAAGGTGACTTCTGAGCTTCTTTTAATGTCTTTTCTGTATTTCTCTGAGCCATCAGAGATTTTTTTAAAGCATTCCCTGACAGTGGAAACAAGGGGTTTAACCGGTAAGTGACATGCCAGGAACTCAGTGAAGGAAGAGACACAATTCCAGAGACTCTAAAACCTTGCAAGTTAGCCTTCAGGAGTTTCAAGGTCCAACAAAATGTTGGCCACACAAGGCCTATGCTGCAGCGTCTATGAACTGGTGGTGGATGGGCTGACAGAGAGCGAGATGACCTCAGCGGCCGTAGGACCGCTTTGTAGGGCTAACAGTGAACTGTGGTGATGGGCCCCACTTGTGAATGGTCACGGGGAAGCTGTGTGGGGGGAAATGCTTTGGCAGCCACCTCCTAAAGGAGCAGCTTTTATTCTGCTGCTGAGAATCTGCACACAAAAAGATCACAGAGAGAGCAGAAGCCATAAAAACTAGTGACACTGGCTGCTACTTAGTGCTTACAGAACACAGCCTGCCTCCAAGCTCAACGCAAGCATTGAGAACAGATTCCATACTACATACAGTTAGGACACTGACAATGTAAGATAATCATGGGTGACAATCGTGATTGTCATGTGACAGTCACAGTTCAAGATGCTCAGTGTGTATTACTCATTTAATAATTGTCATGGTATAGGACCATGGCAGGTGGCACTATTTACCTACCTTAAAAGTGAAGTGATACAACCTCTAAGTAGCTCTAAGTACTTGGCATATAATACCAATTGACCTTGAGTATTTTAATGACAGTTGAGGGCTCTGGAACCTAGGGTGAGACATCTGAAATTCATCCCATTTGTATGAGCTCCTGAGTTTTATCTGTGGCAGCTGACATTGGGGAGGGGAGTGTCTATGGTTGCTAATATTTATTTTGTTTTGAAAGTGACAGAGAGTTGCCACTGTAGCGATAGAAACTAATAATTCCTCAAGATTCTACAAGAAAGATTTCACAGTGCACAGCATATGTAGTATCTATGAAACCTTGGGGAGGTGGCCAGAGATCCAGTAGAAAAGGAACAGCTAGGTCATTTCTCATGGTGTAAGTTGGGCATTTGCTTTGCCGGGACTGAGAAACGGAGTGGGTGGACATTTCTGGCATAGGGCAGATCAGTTAAAGTAAGGCCTTCCACAACACTGTGGAGCAAGAAGCACTCGGGAGGCCGAGAAGGATGCTGGGAGGACCTAGGCATCAGGGCTTCTTGAGCCCCATTTGCTAAGGGCTCTCTGTGTCCAGATCTTTGGTCTCTGGCTGTCTTATTTCAGACGAAAACAAATCTCTATGTAGCATGTGACTCTACCCAGTGATGAGAAACACCTGTTCATTCAATGAAGAATAGAAATGACAGACCTCAAGGAGCATGTGCCTCACAATGGTCAGGTGCTACAAGAAGATGGCCTTGGACCAAGGGTAACACCAGGCATCGGCAGTGTGGTTCCGTGGGTGAAGCTCCTCAGCTCTCACTGCTAGCATGCCTCACAGAGCCTGGTATCAGGATGATCATTTGGTTGCCAGGACACCCTAAAGGGACCCATGCTGTGGATCAAGATTTAGTTTCCAGAGACGGCTGTGGTTGGGTGTAGAAGGCTTAGCTGTAATTATGTTCTCTGGTGGAATCAGCTTGGTGTATGGTAGATTTTCCCCCTTCCTCTCTGTTCTCCCAAACACTCCCAGCTCTGAAGCAGACACACAGAACATCTGGCCCACCATGTACTCTATTTGGTAGCTGACATCACTCATTCCAGACAATTTTCAGGAACACGCTGTCCTCCTCTGCCCACTTCTTTGGCCAGAACAACTTTTGGTCTTGGGCACCAGGCACAGTTCCCAGCCCCTGAGACTCCAGCACTTGTGTTCACCCACCCTCTTTCTATGAGGGAAGGAGTTTAAGCAGCTATACTGAATTTAGTACAAACATAAAATGTACTAGGATGTTAATGCCACCTTCTAGTACTATCTCTTTGAGGAGCCGGCTTAAGCCTAGAGCAACTGTTCTAATCTAGCTTGAATGGCAATCTTTCTGTCTTAATTTTCTAGTTCCTTGTTGTCCAGGCTAGTCCCAAGGTCCTTGCTTCAGGGTTAGTGAGTCAGACCAACCTGGACTGAATCTTACATCCCTTCCTTGGGAAGGGCCTGGGCTTCATAAGGTCTAGTTTTCTTGCCCAAGAAGGCTGGAGATTATGGTAACCTTTCCCTACTGGCTTGCACCGAAAAAGCCAGGTCACATGCTTTGTTGGCATCTTGGGGAGGCCATGCACTAGTCAGTCGGTCTGTCTTTCTCCCCTTATAACCTGCCTGGTCTGCCCTACATTGTGCTTGGCCTAATACCACGGTGACTGCGGGAGGGTGTGTGTCAGCAGGGCATGGTATACTATGCTGGGCAGAAAAGCTCCTGATCAGTGTTCACGTTGAAACTTGCAGCCCTTCCCTCAGGGCTGAAGCATGGGCACCATGATGGGCACCATGGCATCCCCTAGTGGCAACATCGTAGTTCCAATGTGGTGCTATGAAATGTCCACATTGTTTGCATGCACTGGCTACCTGTTTGAGTTATGTAGACCTTGACTGCCTGTGATAGTTTCACCTGTCAACTTGACCAAGTTTAGAATCAGCTGGGAGATTATTGACATCTCTGTCGGTGTCCATGATGGAGCTTCTAGGGAGGGTTATCTGAGGGAGAGAGACTGGCCATGAGTGTGCACAGCGCCATCCGTGGACTGGGGGTCTTGACTGAAAAGGAAGCCAAGGAGAGCTGAGCACAGCCATCCCCACTCTCTACTTCCTGTCCCACTTCGCTGTGGACTGTTTTGCTCCTTGAGCCAAAACCAATCCTCCCTCTCTCAGATTGTTTCTGTCACAACCAGAAAAGCAGCCGATACAAGGCCGTGTCTGGTTTATCCATGCTCTTCCATCTGACATCGTAGTGGCCCCATGAGACAGCTAACAAGGGCTGGTCACCCATCTTACAGATTGAGAGGTGGAGGCCCATGGAAAGGATGGCTTATCCAGAATCACCTCTGCAGTGTCATCCTCAACCCCATTTCCAACATCTGCTCACTAAATCCAGTTTCTGCTAGTTCTGGAGCAGAGGTTCTGGGTCCTCGTGGAACAGAGACTCCAGGAGGGGGCACCTCTTGCGAGAGACCCAGACCACACGTTCCGCCTCCTGCCTCACCGGTGCTGGAGCCAGAAACGCAGCCCCATTTGACAACACGCTCCCCACAAACAGCACTTCTGTCTGACTGACTGCCTTCTAATTCAGAGGGAGTTTCTGGGTCTATTTTTCTATCGTTTTTGGTTTGACTACCACCAACATCACTCTCCTCTGTCAGAGACAAACGGCATCCCTGTTCCGATCCAAGATGGAGCATAACTTTTCTTGTAAGTTAATCATAAGGTAGGTTTTCTTAGTTGAAAAGTCCTCCCGGACTTGGCTTGTTGGGAGAAACGGGATTCGGAGGGAAAAGTGTGGACCGCATGTCACCACGATGACTCACTGTATACTTGAAGTCTTGTTGAACTATGAATTAGAACTAAATTTAGTTGGAGGCGGCCTTACTGGTTTAGAGGAAAATGGTGATGACAAGACAGATCTTTTTCAGCTTTCTAAAACCCCTGGGCATAGTGGCATACGCTCATAGAAATGACATCCCAGAAACTTCCGCTGTGCATGAAAAAGCTAAAGAATTAAGTCCAAGTAAAAAGGAGAGAAAGTGGAAACATTTAATTCTCTAGTGTGTGAGGTGCCCTGGGGATACTGTCCGAATTCAGAGGTACAAAAGAAAGAATATCAAAGGATTTCAGCAGAAAGGGAAGAAAACTGCATTTAATAAAAGTCTAAAAACTGCATTTAATGCAAGTCTGTATGAAAAGTCCAAGGCCTTAAGTAAATAGTAATAAATGTGAGGAAGCATGGAGACAGAAACAGGTCATGGCCATCCTCTGTGACAATCAAAGAAATGCAACAAAAGGGGGTCACATGTTTCTTCATGAAGTTAGCTGATAAACTTAGTGCTAAGGACAATGACATGGTGGTGTTCCCCACTGGCAGGACAGCCACAAAGTGGTACTAACTTGTTGGCAATTGTTTTGACAACATGGTAATTCCAGTTTTCAGGTTCAAACTTAAAAATGAAAGTTTAGGAATGGGAAGCCATTCTGCAGAAATACTTTAGAAATGAATCAGTTGTTCATATGCTAGAGAATGGGTTTGGAAACTATAGCTTATTTTCTCACTAGAATAGTAGGAAAATCTAAAAATTTGAAAAATATAGGTTAAATAAAAAGAAAGTGTTGTATTGCAATTTAATGCAATATTTTAAAACATATAAAATACAGTGTTAAATATATTGCTCATATAAAGACCTGTTTATAGCAGCTTTATTCCAATTCCTCAAACTGAGAAAAACAATCATTATTGAGGGGAATAGATGAGTAAACTACGTGACAACCAGACAATGGACTATTACTTGGGACTATAAAGAAATGAGCCAGCAAACCAGGAGAAGACATGGAGAAAGAACCCTCAGTGCCAGTTATCAAGTGAGAAGAACTGGTCTGAATTGGCTACATAGTGTGTTTACAACCCTACAATGTCCTGGACCCAGCAGACCTATGGAGCCAGTCAAAGCAAAGAGCAATGGTTTCTGGAACCTGAAGGGTTCAGAGAGGCAAAGCTCAGAGGACTCTTAGGAGCGCGAAGCCCCTCTGTATAATATTATAATGCTGCACATACGTCACTGTCACTGTATATTCGTGCAACTCATAGAACACAGGAGAGTGAACCCTAATATTACCTGTGGACTGTGGATGCTCCTGATGATTCTGCATAAGCTTTCCAATTGCAGAGTATGTATGGGCTGTTGGGAAAATTTGTCCCTTCTCAATTCCTCTGTAAACCTAAAACTGCTCTAAAAATAGTCATTTTTTTTTTAAGAAGGAGAAACAAGTTGTGAAAATATTTACAGAGGTCGAGTTTTGGTCATGACAGGCTTATTTCCTTTCATTTCCATGCCTATAATTACCATTTTAATCCACAAACCTGCCTGATTTTATTTGAAAAGAAAAAAAATAAACATGTCAAGAGTTTAAAAGGCTGTGGAACCAAACTCTGTGTGTTTGTCTGTTTAAACAATTCTTTGTTTGCTCTTGGTGGTCAGAGTTTTGTAAACTCCCGTTCCTTAAAGCTATTTGTGAATTTACACAGTGGGCCCTGCACTCTCCAGCCATGACCACTTAGCCTGTTCCCAGAGAAAAGTCAGTCATCCTTGGGGAATCTCGGTGGAAACACATCCTTAGAATTTTCCCACACTTTGTGAGTGAGTCTTGACTGGTTTCTAATATTTAGGACCATCATTACAATAGCCTATAACTAGATATCTACATTACTTGCGTATAATTGTAAATGCAGCAATTCTCTGCCCTGTCTCCTATCTGTGCAGCTCACCAGCATCCCTATTCTCAAGACCCTTGACTATTTCTAACGTTTCTTTATATGTAGGCAAGCTCATTCCAGCTTCAATCTTGTTTCCCCCATTTTTATGTGAAGCGTGAAGTATTTCACAGTGGATTTCTCCTTAGAAATGTGTCTAACCCTTGGAATTTTTCTCTCAACAACGTATCTTACTTCATCAGAACATAGGTCACTGCTTTATTCCTGTTTCTAACCGCAGAGGACCAGGATAAGAATAATAACATACTAGTCGGGTGGTGGTGGTGCACACCTTTACTCCCAGCACTCAGGTGGCAGAGGCAGGTGGATCTCTGTGAGTTCAAGGCCAGCCTGGCCTACAGAGCAAGTTCTAGGACAGCCAGGGCTACACAGAGAAACCCTGTCTCCAAACACCAAAACAACCAAACAAAACAAAAACAAACCAACAAAAACCCAACCAAACAGAAAGCATACTTTACTTAACCAGCCATTTGGTGACAGTTGGGCTGTCCTGCTGAAATTTCACAGTGCTGTATTGCTTAAGTGTTATGCACATATCATTCCACATGCACACAGTGGCATTCATGCAAGGAATTTTCAGAAGTGAGACTGCCATGCCATGTTGGTAGACGTTCCCGAGTTGTTTTCCACCAGGGAAGATCTGCACTGCATGCTTGTCCAGCACGCTTACTCGAATTTGATTCTTGCCATTCTGGTGTGCAGAGAAAGGAACTCCCCTCTCTTCCTACCTTTTTATGATGAGTTTAGTATGTTTACACGTGTGGAGCTCTCCTTTGGGACACACATTGCCCCTCTACTGACTCTGCATTGTGATTATTGATCATGGTCTTGTCCACTTTGGAGATTCTTCACGGCCTGAAGAGATAGACTCTCCTGAGAACCGTATCTGCTAAGCTGGACCCTGTGCCTAAGAACAAATGATTTTACAGGGAGCTTCCTTGTGGGTTGCTGGAGCCAATAGGAGAGCTTTGAAACAAGACTGACGGCCATTCAGAGAAGCCCTCGGACCTCCACATACGTAGGAGGCTGAGATGACTAGCCTTCATTGTCAACTCGAGGGGACTGAGAATCAACAGAGACACACCTCTAACACATCTGTGGGGGTCTTTCCAGAGAGACTGAACTGAGGTAGAAAGTTCACCTTAGATGCGGTGGCACCATCCCTTGGGCTAACTAACATCTTGGACTGAATAGAGAATGTAAGCTGAACACCAACAGCAGTCATCTCTCTCTGCTCCCTGAGTGTGGATGCAATGTGACCAGCTGCCTCATATGGATGCTACCATGACTTCCCTGCACAGTAGACTGGGGCCTCAAGCTGTGAGCCATAATAAACTCTTTCTTCCTTTCATCAGCAGCAAGATAAGTGAATAACGTAAGAGCCAAGAACAGCTTAGGTCACACGTTCACTGCTTATTAACAGCCTAGAATGATCCATTAGTTCCAGGGCTTCGACTTCCTTAAATAGAAAGCTTGTCATTCCCATCACATTTTTAAATCATGGACATCACTTAGAAAGAAACAGATACTTCAGTGGCCCCACGGGATCAGCAGACTGGAAACATGACACTTCTCAGTCATTTGCCTAAATGTCTAAAAGTCCTAAAGATGAAGGTACCATGGAAGCAAGCCCCTTGTACTCATGGAGGACCCTGAAGATACAGCTCCCCTGAGTCTCTTCTCATTAGACTGAGAGGCACTTGGTCTGGGGCCTATGGAACCCAAAGACATGGGCAAAGAATGTTGCCTCTAGGGGAGCTAGCTCAAGAACAGGTACATTTTTGGTGACATCATTAGTCGCCAATCATACAGTCAGTAGCCAAGCTACACTGTGCCCAATTAATGTAGATATAAGCCATCAGTTCATACATCCCTAAACAATGTGAACAAACTGATTCTTGGTTCCTCCTGGGAATTCGAACTTTGAGCAGCACATTGTAAGTCACAAACTAGCTCACCCTCATCATCTTTATCTTGGCCAAGGGAGAGTGGCAGACTTGCTGGTATCTCTAGAGACAATGTAAAACACTCCCTGTCTATCTGTGAGGTGGCCCTTCCTTGGACACCTAAATAGGGAGTCTTCAAGAGCTCCTGGGGGCCACTAGTTCCTTTCCATTCTGGTTCAGCAATGAATAGAAGTTGGCTTCATCTGGACCTTTTTTTCTACAGCTCAGGGGAGACAGTCACTAGTGTGACCAGCTTGGCCCCTCTGCAGCCACAGAAGGGCAAGAGGCAGAAGGAAAAGGCAGATGTCCCACCTGCAGTCCCTGCCAAAGGTAAGAATTGGACCTGCAATTTCTTAAGTGAAAGCCACCATGATTGCTGCAGGGGTGGGCCTGGAGTCAATTGTGGGATTAGGGCAGAGAAACAGATGGATGGAGGACTTGTCATTCAGTGCTACTGTAGTGCAAACATCCCCCTAGATTCTAGACATAACAAACTGGGATGAAGTAGGAAGCAGGCAGAAAGCATTGGCATCGAGGTAAGTCAACATGCACAGGAAAGTCCATACTGAAGTTACTGTGGACTTTTAAATGGTGAAGTGAGCAGGGGCTGGCAACATCTTCTTGGTTCTTAAAGGGAAAGAACTTCATCTCTGGCATTTTAAAGAGGTGTGCAGTACATTTCAGACTTATTCTGCTGATAAAATACACATTCTGTAATTTTATTTGGTGGTTGCTGTTTTTATTTAGAGCAATGGGAATGAGCAAGAAAGGGGTTTCTTAAAGGACAAAAAGGCATGAATCTTACCAGGACCAAGACTGTCTACAGATAGACCCTATTTAGATTCTTAGAATGGCCTAGCTAGGTGTTCATCCCTCAACAAATTTGAAAGAGATAACTTTAACGTGACAAAATGCATTTTATTCCTTCACTGGGTTCTGCTGGTATCCCACTGAACCCTGTGGAAGAAGCCAGAAAAGGCGTAGCTGGAAGGAAGGAAGGCTGAGAAGCGCGAGACCTTGGGAGGGAAGGAGCAGAGATCACCTCAGCCAGGGCTCACAGTTCTGTATTGTGTCCTTCACTGCAGGGTAGGTATTGTCCTAGTTAGAAAAGATACAAATTGCACTTGGGGAACTAAGTCTTGGAACTGGACTTTAAGAGGCCTTGGAGGAATTTCAAGCTAAAACTTGGTGTCCTTCCACAGCTCCGATCGTCACCACTTTCCACAAACCAAAGCTGCTGAAACCACAGAGGAAGGTCGCCCTGGTGAGTAACCATTCTCTGTTGTTGTGGTCCCGCTAACGGAAGAAACAGTGCAAGGGTCAAACAGTACCTCTACCGGCTCTGATAGGTTAAAAATTCTATTTCCTCTGTTTCCAAAGGTGTTCTCTCCCTTCTCACATCAAATCTGGAGTCACTTCTTCTCCACCTTAATTTCACAGAGTGATCTTCCAAGAAAATCCAAATGGAATTCTCTTTCTCTGTAAATGTTGCCTTTCAAACACAAGGGCAAACACATCATATACAGAAGGGTATAAAACAGAAAGTGGACCTGCTTGCATCAGTTTACCTGATAACTCCCTCTGCAGAGGATGCTAAGGGTCTCTCCAAAAAAAAAAATATGCTATTTTTTTATTTTGAAATAACTTTAGATTTGCAGAAGTCATCTTTGAGGTATCAGAGTTTGTGTATGCCCTTCGCCCACTACGGTTAACATCTGACGTAGCTGGGGTGTGTAGCTCTAAGGTAGGAGTTCTGTGTATCACGACCCTTTGGGGAGGTCAGTTGACGCTTTCACAGGGGTTACATATCAGATATCCTGCATATCATATATTTACATTGCAACTCATAACAGTAGCAAAATTACAGTTGTGAAGTAGAAACAAGCATAGTTTTATGGTTGGGGGTCACCACAGCATGAGGACCTGTATTAAAGGGTCGCAGCATTAGGAAGGTTGAGAACCACTGCTCTAAGGTATTAACCTCAGCGTGATGTCCATACGGCACTTCTGCTGGTTGCCCACTTTGGAAACATCCCAGCACCCCACAGTAGATGCCTGAAACCATAGATTGTACCAAACCCTATGAATGCATGCTCCATTTTCTCCACACATAACCCTGATAATGTTCAGTTTCTGAATTAGTCACAGTAGAGTAACAATGGCCAATTCTAACATGGAACAATTATAACATGCTGCAGTAAGATTTATTTAAAACCGTTATTTAAAAACTTATGAATTGATTGATTCTGGAATTTTCCTCGTAAGATTTTCAAGTGGAGGTTGACTGCCTGTAACTGAAAGTGATGATGCGGGAGGGCAGCTGTGTGTCCTTAAGATGGGATGTCCATTTCAATCCACGGTGAAGGTCATGTCTGCCAGGCTCCTCACTGTTCTTTCCTGTCAGTCCCCTGTGTGTCAGAGCCAGCCCCAGTGTCCAGCTCACACTCAAAGCAGGCAGAAGAACTTAGGCGCAGCCTTTCACAGGGGGAAGAAGTCAGGATTTGTGGACCTGTTTCCCACAATGATTATAATTATTTCAGAGAGTTGTGTCAAGGCTTCTGCTCACTTGTGTCCCATGAGTCCTTGCCTTTGCCCAAGGGAGTTTGTGGATGGCATGCCAATGGCGGTCTTCTATTCCCTCAGCCTGTCATCTCCTTTGCTGAGAGTTCCATAAGAAAGATCTGCCCCTTTCCTCACTTTTTATCCACTGATTCCTTTGATATCGGAATATGCACAGCCACTTATGTAGTGTTTTTAGGGTTTGATCATCTGTGGTTTGTTTTGTGGCTGACACTGTTCAGGAGTTGTGTTTGTACTATGCGTGTAAATGAAAAAGGATTGTCAAAGCGATTCCAATGTCCACGGTGGCAAAGAGCAGTTTACAGGAGTTCTCTTTTTGTTCTTTACTGGACAGCCAATGGTATGCATAGAATATATTTGTGCATGTACTTTCTACATGTCATCATATTTAATTTTCACAGTAAAACTTGTCCCTCATCTGCCAGTTTTGTCTGTGAGGACACACGGACACTCCATTTAAAGAGAGTGTTGGGGGTCCCACAGTCAGCCAAGAGACAGTCACCAGTCTTGAATCAAATAAAGTTCTTTGGTCTACAGCCTACTGGGCCCTTCTCCTTTATCCACTAAACATAAAACCTGGTTGTGCAGTGCATGGCTACAAAATGCTGTCTTAAATGGTTGTTATTTTTTGTGACTTATCAGAAGATTGGATTCAACAGCACTTAAAATAATGACCATAATCCCTGTGCATGTGTTCACTGCTGACACTTCTGTCTGTGTGTTTGTGTGAACTGATATGCTTCTCTGGATGGGGACTTAGCATAGGAAATTAAAATAAAATTAAGTAAAATTAAAATAAATTAAATTAAATTAAAAATTGTTTCAAAGATTTTCCAGAAGTATTTCCACTAAAGGTTTCTGTATGTGATTTTATTTTATTTTATTTTATTATTTTATTTTATTAGTGTATGGGTGTTTTGTCTGCATGTCTGTCTGTCCCCCACATGCATGCAGTACCTGAGGAGACCAGAAGAGGGAGCCAGATCCCTGGAACTGGAGTTACAGATGGTTGGGGACTGCCTTGTGGGTTCTAGGAATTGTACCCAAGGTCCTCTGGAAGAGCAGCCAGCGCTCTTAACAGCTGAGCCATCTCTCCAGCCCCAAGGTTTCTTTACCGATGTAAAAATTTTATGGAAAAAATTCTATATAAATATGAAAAGATATAAAGTAAACTATGAAATAAAATAAAATATTTGTAAATGGTCAGTCTATTAAGCTCTTTTCACAAAAAAAATAGATCAAGATATAGTTATATAATTTCAAAACAATTGTTTCTGATGAAATCTTTCTTTCCTTTTTAGTTTATGTATTTTACTTTATGTATATGAGTGTTCTGCTTGTCTCCCTCTCTCTCTCTCTCTCCCTCCCCCGCGCCGTGTGTGTGTGTGTGTGTGTGTGTGTGTGTGTGTGTGTGTGTGTGTG